>ML787039.1:65859-79374 GCA_009831015.1 Picea engelmannii
CTCTCTCTCTCTCTCTCTCTCTCTCTCGTGACAATGGTACCATTTTTGGTTTTCACCATTGCCTTGCCTCACCATTCGTTTAAGGGTTTTCATGATGAGGTACTTTTTATTTTTCTCAAATCTAAGGTTTCCTCCATGGATTTTTTCAACCAGAGACTTGTCCCAGATGCCTCAGTGAGGTTTTCATCTAGGTATTTTTTTATTTTTTTATTTTTTAGTGTTCATATGGATTGAGAGCATCTCTACTATCAATCACATCCAAATTTTATGTTTTCACTATGTTTTTAAAACATTCCTTTGTTAGAGGCTTGTTGTACCTTTTAAGTCTAAATCCAATCACCAATACTGAAATCCTTTCTTCATCTATAGTATTGATTTGGACTGAGCCATTGTCATGACACTTCTCAATAATGTATGGTCCCAACCATCTTGTCATCAAATTCCCATTGAAGTTCTTGAATCCGAAGTCAAATAATATGGCCCAATCTCCTTATTTGAATTGGCCAAGGTTTATGATCTTATCATGTTATATTTTTTCTTTGTAGCTATACTAATTTAGTGTGGAATATTGAGTGCATTCTATACTCGTCTAAGACATTCATTTGTTGCAATATTTCCAAGGCATTCATTTGTTGCAATATTTCTTGTTGTGTTGATGAGAGGTCCATATTTAATTCATATGATATTATTAAAGTGAAAAATTCAAACTCAATGGGAAGTATGGCCTTCTTTCCATAGACTAGTTCATAGGGGTTACACCATATGATAGTCTTCCATGTGTTATTGTATGCCCATACCACTTCTATTAGTTTCTTTTCCCATTCCTTTTTAATTATACTGACTGTCTTGGGGAGGATGTTCTCTAACTCCCTATTTGTCACTTCTTCTTGTACATTGGCTTGTGGGTGTTAAGGAGTGGAAATATTGTGGCAAATGTGATTTTTTTGCATGATGTGTTCTATGAACTTGGAGGTGATTTGGGCTCCTTGATCTATGACTATCTCCTTGGGGAATCCAAATCTTGAAAATATGTTTTCTTGTAGGAATTTGGCCACATTTTTTTTGTATATACCTTCAATGATTTCTCCTTAGCTGATTTGGTCAAGTAATCTGTACACACTAGGATGTACTTATTTTGTTCTGAAGGGGGGTCAATAGGCCCCACAAAATTCAATCCCCACTTGTCAAAAATTTACAATGAGATTTGAAGTTGTAAGGGAATTTCATTTCTTTTTGTGGGTCTACCCATCCTTTGACATTCATCAAAGTGAGAGGTATATTGTTGAACATCCCTATGTAAGGTAGGCCAATAGTAACTATCCTACAAGATTTTGTAGGATGTCTTATTTGTTGTATGGTGTCCTCCACATGGTTCATCATGGTAGGAATGGAGGATGTCATGCACCTCAACTTCTCTTATGCATATCCTCAGGATATGATATATCCCAATATTGAACAAATATCCTGCAATCCAAGTGTATGCTTCACTCTTTCTTACAATCTTGCATCTTTCTCTGTAAGAAAAATCTTGTTGTTGTTAAGTAGTTGGCTAAGTCAGAAAACTAGGGGGTTTGTACTGAGATTTCAAAAAGGTTCTCATCTAGAAATTGATAATCTATCACGTATTCATCTATAAGATTTGTTATTCTTGATAAAAAATATGCAACGACATTTTTCCTTCCTAGTTTGTCAAGAATGGTTAGATCAAATTGCTATAACAATAGAAGCCATCTAATTCTCTCCCATCAATATCAAGTTTTTTTCATTAAATACCTAATGGAAGAATGATCTATACACAAAAAATTCATATCCAATGACATAATGTTTAATTTTGTTCAAAAAATAAGCCACTGTAAGAGATTCTTTTTCAGTCATTGTGTAGTTTAGCTCTACACTAGATAAGTTTTTTCTAATAAAACAATTTGCATATGGCTTCTTATCTTCATTTTGTCCCAAAAATTCCCCTATTTCCTTGTCTGAGGCATTAGTATTGATATGTAAAGGAATATTGCAATTGGGGCCTTGAAGAATGGGCGTTGTAATGAGTTTTTCTTTTATACTTTCAAATGCCTTTGACATTGTGATGTCCAACAAAAATATATGTATTTAGATAGTAATACAAACATAGGATAAGCTAAGTTACTAAAATCCTTGATGAACCTTCTATAATAACCTACATTCCCAAGGAAGATTTTGACATATTTTTGTTTTAGAGGGGTGTTGTGTTGGTTTTGTCAATTGGGTGAGAAAAACAAAAACACTTGCAAGTATAGATAAGCCTGCTAAACAAGACAAAAGTTTGTGAGTGGGTTAGATAAGCCAAACACATATGAAAACAAAGAAATAAAACTAAAAACAACTGAGAAATAAATGTTAGAAATCTTGAGAAACTTAGAACCATGAAAATCAAACAATGACCAACATAATGCTACCAATGGATCAATAGATTAGTAGGCAAAACATCATAGAGAAAGGAAAGGACTTATGAGTCCCATCTTCCTCCTTGGAAGGGCTCTCGAGTTCCCTAATTGAGAGTTCTTATCTCTTACAATGGAAGAAATGGAAAATGGTGAAGAAAAACAATGCCTATTCCCTCAAGAGGCGAGTGGAATGATCTATTGCAATGGTGCTTGAAGGCTTCCAAGAGAAAAGAGGATTCTCAAAGAAGAATTCATGCAACATAATAATACTTTGAAGATCTTGGTTTCTTAGCACACCCATGGATCTTATTTATAACATTCATACATGGAAAAATGTAATTGGTTCATAGTGTGAACAAGGGGCCTTTTAGGGCATCCTCTATCCCTTGACCAACCCCCAAGCTATATTTCGCTCAGATATGAGTGTCAAATCACTTTAGGGGTTGGACTAGAATTGGTTGAGGGGATGACAAGATCCATAAATGTGTCATTCGTAGAAGTGTGTGGATTTTATCATAGACAGTTGAGCATTTTGCACATTGTGCGCGCTGAGGGATGTGTTGGCCCACGCATACTGCACACTGTGCACACGCTTCCTTTGGTGAAATTGTGCACTTCAATTTTTGACCCAATTGTATATTTTTTTTTTCCTTCTGGATTCATTTTTGGTGCTGTAGGTGGTGTAATTGTTGTTGGCATTGATAGTTTTCCTTAACCATTGTGTGCAATGTTGCGGACGATATTTCAGTGATAAAAAATGCCCCCTGATGTGTGAGGTTAAGAGCATTCGTATAGCTGAAATACATCAATTTTTCCTTTACTGAGAGTTCCATTGTAATGAGGATTAAAGCGAGGAACTGCAATAGCGATCTGTCGGAGGGAGAGGGAAAAATGTGGGACCCAAACCTTTCTCTAGGGAGAAAAAATAAATTATGTGTACAAATGAGGCAGGCATGCCCCATGATCGTGTCATGAAACCAAAATGTGAGACAGTAACTTAAGATGTATGTAGATAACTGCAACGCCCTCGGGGGTGGCTGATAACGACAAATGGAAGTTTTGAATGGTGAACAGACTCTGAAGTGAAGCAAGGAGGACTATAAGAATTGTCGATGGATCATAGGCATTGATGGCCTAACAAATTCAGAGGTCTTCAGCTGGTATGAAAAAAATGCAAGACCCACCATAACATGAGAGTTTACTGAATTCGAATGTTATGGGGGTCAACAAAATTAGAGAGCAATGATGATTCTCTCTATGTCATCCAAGACTCCTCATTGAAAACGTAATGAGAGTCAAGATACTGTCACCCTTCTGGAAACTGTGTTGATGTCGACAGGATGGGAGATGTGACTCCAAGAAGAAAATGGCTTCGTGAAATCCATTGAGTAATAGATGATATCAGGTAATGACGGGTAACATTAATGAAGTCAAGATGTTGTGAGACTCAAGACTACCCTTGGTTGGGGAAATTTTGAAGGATGATTGGAAGTAATCGTAAAACTAGATCTAGTGTCAGGGGAACGACTGGATATGGGGTTAAACTGTGCTAGAGGCTAACAAAGTAGACAAACGTAGAGATCGTGGGTACATGGACTTGGGATACTCAGGGTTCATGAATGGTGTCGATATGAAAAGAGAGTGGATTCCCCAAACAAGGGCGACATGGGTTTATTTTCTAGGAAAAAGAAGGCCATCAAGGGTGACGATGAAAAAGATAAGTATATGCTGGAAACAAAGGCTTTTTACGATTACCAAAGAAATAAAGAATAATTTGGGTTGAGTATACAGATATAGAAATGGGTTCCCCAATGAAATATGGCTTGGCCTGTTAAGGAACAAGTTTCTGAAAGAAAACTGATGGAGGGTGGGGGCCTCATGGGTGGGTTTCTATATTGGGTAAATGGATGGAGGATAATCTACAGATGGGCAAACTGATGGTGGATGAGATGGAGGGCTAATGATACTGTGGAGGTGTAGTCAATAGAACCAAGATGATAGGACATGGGAGTCCATTTGGGAAGGTTAGCAATATGATGAGAATAAGTATGTGGATCATTCTCGGAAGTGCATAAGACTATTGGGAATCCCATCCTTAGGGGGTGAAATCAACATGAGTGTCAAGTTTCCAAGGGGAACTATGAATGGGACAAATAATGTGGGGGAAAGTGTTACCGGGTGACAACACACAAATGCGATAGAGGTGAAGGTACTGTGGATCCAGATGTAAGGACCCTAAAGGTAAATGTCATAGGGTGTGACTGGGATATGCATATGATTTACAAAGGGAATAATTACAATTCAGTGTCAAACATATACCTTAAGGGGTTGTAAGCTTGTGGAAAAAGTACCTGCACACACATGAAAACCAAATACCCGACATGAAAAATATATGATGATAAAGAACATATAATAACTATTTGATAAAATTGAACATGAGCATACGTACTTGAATGTGACGTGAGAAAAATGCTTCTCTAGGGACAAGTTCAAATGATGGCCCGAGGAATGTGAATGTGTAGATGTCGAGACTAGGATCTCATAGCTGAGAACAGATCAAAAAACAAAGGCTCTGGGATCATGTAACAGAGTGTGGAAGTTTGGGAAAAAGGGGCTATATATGGCTGGTGGGCCCACAAAGCCACCTCATTTGTACCTATCACTATTGTTGAACTGACGAGATAGCTGTGAGGATATTTGGAGATTGCGGGAGCGTCAGGATACTGATCCGAGAGTGGTGAGAGACAGGTTAGTGGTCCTATCCTCTTGTACCTTGTGAAATTCCTATTTTGTAGATAGGGGCTATACGAAGGGCCGTACAAAGTATTTTTAGGGTAGGGGCCAACCAGTGTGCGATAAAAGGAGGAATACCCATGCAAATGTGTGTGGGTATAACTTAGTTTCCCACACATAATGTGTGACTGTGTTTGACATATCCGTGCATTGTGGCATGGGGGATGGGAAGACATGCACACACTCATGCACACCTGTCTGACTGAAAACCATGCACTCATGCATGATTGTTTCTCTGACAGTTGCACATTAGTGTGAAACTATACAAAGAATAGGTGTGCACATGTGTGCACCTGTCTGGGTGAAATCCACACACTGTGGGCAAGGCTAAGGGGTTGTAATTTTTGATATTTTGATGTTTTTTTCTGGATGATGAGGATGGTCAAGTGTTTCTATGTGGATGTAGGTGATCAATAGGTTCTGATAGCATGATGTCGGTGCACTGGAGAGAGCATGACTGGGATTGTTTATGGGAGGTGGTGAGAGCGCAACTAGGTGTTCAGAGATACTTGGCAGCCTACGCGTTGCTCAAGTTCTTTGACTGCCCTTTGATATAGTCGCAGGGGTTCCTACTCTAGTATTTGATTGGGATGTGGAGCACTGATATACAATTCTTCATTATTAGAGGTGAGCAGCTGACATTCTCAACCATCGAGGATGTGTATTTCCTCACGGGTCTCCCATTCCATGGGATGGCCCTTCCTATCGATTCCCAACTGCCAGGGGATGATCGAGTAGGTGACTTGGCGGTGCGCCACTGCACTGGGTCGAACCTTATGTCGGGTTCAATCATCCATATTGAGGCAATTGTTGACCTCTTTATGGAGTGCATTGCTGCTATGGTGGTCTACGGATCCTTGTGGACTCAACGGATCATTGCTGGTCAATTGAGGGTAGTGGAGCGGGTCCTGGATGGGGACCTGTTTGCATGGGGTGTGCTTCTACACACCAAGATGATGGGACATGTGAATAAGTATTGGCGAGCTGTCTCTGGTGACTTCACGTTTGGGTCTATTTTGGTGGCTTGGTTCCTAGAGAGGGTGCCTCTGTTGTGCCTGAGTATTCTTCTCGATCCCACGGGGCGATGAGAGCCACATTTGATGTGGTGGGCCCATGTGTTGGTGAGACATGAAGTGGCCCCATGTGTTGGCCACCATCGCTCGAGTGTGGTTCCAGATGCCACAGGTGATTCTGAGGTATCCATACATGGGTATTGACTACCGCCATGATCCGGACATGATGTTGCCTCCTGGGGAGGATTGGGATGAACGAGGTATTTTCTTGTGTTATGTTTTACGTTTCGTGATTTTGATAGATAACATTGACTATATATGTATATATGGATGCTGACACTATCTCTGGTGTTGTTTTTCATATGTGGGACCCCAAGGGCGAGAGGTGGAGGTGGTCAGGGAGTCAATTCGTCGGGGGCCAGCTCGAATGGTGCCTGTAGAGCCGAGGGTTGGATAGAGGCGACAGAGAGATGATGTTGGTGCTGGAACAATAGGAGAGCCACAAGAAGATAATAGAGTGATGCTCGAGGACCTGTATTGACTCTTTGAACGAGTTCTATAGGGTGTGCTTGAGGGCATGTGGGCCCATATCTAGGATGAGGAGGTACTGAAGCAGTGTTTGGGTGTATCGGTAGAGTGGTAGACCCTCATCTGTCGAGAAACAATGGCGGGGGCAACGATGATTGGTCGGATACCTCTTGGACCTGGAGGTCGCCCAGCTGGTGGGGTGCCTCTAGCTGACAAGGGACTTGGGGGGGGGGAGCTCTAGGGGCACTTTGAGTGTCTAATTTTGTATGTATGGGTTTGGGAGCCCATTTTTGTATAGGGTAGTTGATACCCATTTTTGTACTCATAGGGGTGGGGGGATTCATGAGCCTACGAGTAATTTGTACATGTATATATTTTTTGTAAACACTTATGACACTTGATTATATATATATATGGATATATTTTGGATCATTCATGTCTTTCTGTGTAATGTTTTTATGTATGATGTCTTTTCTATGTGTTGTGACAAATGTATGATGATATGTATAAAATGATATTTAATGTGATAAATTCCAATCTAATACTAGGTTATCCATGTGATCTGCTACTTGATTAAGTTGTCTTGGAATATGTGTAAATGTGATTGAATTAAATTTGCGAGATAGGATTCTAACTTGCAGGTATTTGCGAAAGAGCCAAGGATCGAGAATGTGATATACATTGTTGAGTTGTAGGACGACAAGTTGGGAATATAATAGAGCACTGAGGTGACGACTGGACTCGGTGAGGAGACTAATGAAATCATCATATTTAGCTTGGTTGTTGGTGGCCAAGCCCAAATGTATGCCACTGGAGTGGAGTAGGACATGTAGAGGAGTATAGAGGGCCGAAGCGGCCAAAGCGAGATTCTGGGTCTAGCGGTTGACACCATTAGCGTAACCGATGTGGTAGGCTGATGGATGATGCATCTGTAAATAACATAGATGATAGATCAGACATGAGGAGTGGTGGTGGGAAAGAATACTAAAAACTCTATAAATGTGTACAAAGAAAAACCTAAGGTAGGGGGGCTATGCTTCAATGTAAAACTTCTTTAAGTACAATCCGTTGACAGGTTCTTTGAGAGGGTAGCCTTCTGGAGAGGCCAGGATGTATGCACCTTTAGTGAGGCAATGTTGGAAGATATAGGGTCCATGCCATAATGACTCAAATTTCCCATGTCCGATAGTATCGTGGGCGATATCATAGGATAACATGAGATCACCTTCGTGGAATGAGCGAAGGTTGACATGGCAGTCGAAAGTGGCTTTGGACCATTTTTTAGATGTCTCGTTGTGTTGTAATGAAGACCGATGATATTCATCAAGAGAATCTAAGGTCAGTAGGTGCTGCTCCATTGGAGCAGTGTGGGGTAATATCTCAATTGCAGTGCATAATGTGGGGATTTCACACTCGATAAGGAGGGTGGCTTTAATCCCATGGATGAGGTGGAAAGGTGTAAAACCGGTGGTAGTTTTGACTGTCATGCGATAATCCCATAACATGGAAAACAACATATGATGCCAGTTGGTATTATGTTTGTTGACGATACATTGTAGCATGGTTTTGAGGACTTTATTGACAACCTTCACCTTCCCATTGGAATGCGGGTAGTACGGGGAGGTGAACTCATGGGAGAAGCCTAAATTTGAGGAGAGTTCTTCAAAGATCTCATTCTCAAAGTGTTTACCATGATCATACACTAACTGTAGTGGGACTTCGAATCGGGTAATGATGTGGTTGAAGAAAAAAAGCATTGATGTGTCAGCGGTGTTGTTAAATGTAGGCATGGATTTGGCCCACTTGGTAAATTAATCTAATGCCACAACAATGTACTTGTGTCCATTACTAGATGGAGGATGGAAATTCATGAAGTCTATGCCCCATTTATAGAAGGGGTTGATTGTGATGATTGGATTTAGAAGAGTTGGTGGCGCTCGTGCTTTGTTTGAATAAAGCTGGCATTTGTCGCATCGCTTGATAGCGTGGATGCAGTCATGAAAACACGTGGGCCAAAAGAACCCTGCTCAAATGATTTTTTGGGCGGTGGACATACCCAAGAGGTGACTACTGCAAGCATTTCTATGGTAATCATTCAAGACTCTGTTAGCTTCGTCGATGGTAAGACATCACCGAATAATAGTGTCGACCCCTCGTCGATAGAGAACGTCTCCGATGAGGAGGTATCGAGGGGACTCATGGAGAATGCATCGATGATCATATCGAGAGATATGAGACCCAAAATTCGGTGTATGAAGGTAGACGAAAAGGTCACCATACCAGGTGTCATCGAAGGGGATGAAGAAGAGGTTTTTGTCAGGGAAATCCTCATTGATGGCGAAATATTTAGTGTCTGAGGGAAAAGCCGTAATGAGTTCGGCTAGGACGAGAGATTTCTTGATTTTGGGAGTTTAGAAATCCAGATCATATTCTTGGAGGATAACAATCCATCGAGAAAATTTTCCATTATTTTTCCGTTCACTAAGCAAGTAATTCATGGGGTTGGAATCTTCTATGACCTTGGTAGTTCGAAGCAGAATGTAATGGCGCAGTTTTTGGACTGCGAGGAAAACTGCTAAGGCAAGCTTCTCATCATGATTATACTTCAAGGGTGGCCCTGAAAGGTTTTTACTAATGTATTAAATGACTTTTTCACACCCATAATCCCATAATTGGATGAGGAGTCCTGCTACTGAGACAACTGAGGATGATAAGTAGAGGATGAAATCGCGATGATAGTATAGGGGACTAATCAAAGGGGCATTGGTTAAGGAGGATTTTAAATCATCAAAATATGTTTTAGCATGTTCGTCCTAGTGAAATGGGATATCATGATGCAGTAAGTGGAGAAAACCCTGTGTGCGAGTGGCATAGTCTAGGACAAAGCGAAATAGAAATTTGGCTTTTCCTTGCAAGATCTGCAGTTGGCATAAATTCCTAGGTGGTGGAATTTTTGTGATAGATTGGACCTTGAGCGAGTCGAACATGATGCCATGTTGGGAGACAATGAACCCAAGGAGGTGCTTGACAATGATGCCAAAGACACACTTGAGGGGGTTCAAGCGGATATTGTACTGGCGACATCATTGGGAAACGATGCGTAAGTCGTCTAAATGTCGAGTTCACTTTTTGGATCGAGCAGTGAGGTCATCCAAATAAGAAAGGATGATGCAAGAAAGATCATGGAAAACATAGGTCATGGAAAATGTAGCACCTGTGTTCTTGAGTCCAAAATGCATGACGTAATAAGAAAAGGTACCCCAAGGGGTAGTAAAAGCAGTTTTGTATTGATCTGCTGGATGGATTTGGATTTGATTGTATCCAGAGAAACCATCCATAAAGGATAATGCCTCGTGACTGACACAATCATCGATGATTTGGTCGATGAAATGGGTTGAGAAGTTGTCTTTGGGCAAGCATGGTTGAGATCGCGAAATTTTGTGCAGACGTGAATAGTTCCCTATTTTTTGTTAATGGGGATGGGGTTGGAGACCCATGAAGTTTATGCGATGGGGTAAATGAAACCGGCAACGTGTAACTTGTCAATTTCGGCTTTTATAGCCAGAAATTTGGGTGGGTGAAGGGGGCATTTCTTTTGATGAACAGGGGAGAAATCTGGCCAAGTGTCGATGTGATGTTCAACTATAGACAAATCGAGGCCAGGAATCTCCATATATGACTAGGGAAAAATATCCTGACATTCCTGAAAGAGAGCTTTGTAAGAAGTGATTTCTTTAGGGGAGCATGCAACGCCAATAGTGATTTCTTCTATGATTCCTGGTTTAATGGAAATTGATTTTGACAGTGGGGGAGATGTTGGCCATGTTACGTTCTTCAAAAGCATCTGGGGAAGGGATAGGGTTGTTGAACCAGTCTATATTCCCCGAAGGAATAAAATCCTTAGTTTCGATTGCACATATGGAGGCTTGGATAGGGCGGTGAAAGGCCTCTTGTGAAAGAAAACATGCTCAATGATGGAGTGAATTCCATGGGAAATCGGGGGTAGGGAGTTCCTATAGGATATCTTTGTCGTAGTATAAAATGTGAGAATATAGGGGATCCTGGGAGGTGACAAGGGGAACTGTCAATGGGTAAGCATTATTGTCTGCAAGTGGTGAGGACAACGATGGGATATCATGTACAGGGTGTGAGGAACCGTTGGACATAAAGTGAATCTCACGATACTGTAGATGGTACCTCATTCGCTTAAGCACTGATGATGAAATATATTGAATATCAATAATGTGAGCCACAATAGGGAGTGGTTTAGAGGGTTCTGGCCGAGATGTTTGGCATACTGCAGCTAACGTTTAGAGAAATTGAGGAAGAGATGGGAAATGATGAGTGGAGTGGCCATATTCTAAGCATACGACACAAGCGAATTTGGTTTGTAACCCTTTATTGCATGTGGTTGAGGACGTCATAGTAGCAATGGATGTGCTTGGTGGAGTAGCAAGAAATGGGGTTTCTCTAGGGAGTTGGATTAGATTGCGTAACTTGGGAAGAGTAGGACATATATTAGTGGTGTGTCCTTCTCTTTTGCACAGTGCACAAGGAGGTTGAGTTCATGGAGGGAGAAAAGCTTTGGGCTCATTCTTTCTGAATCTTCCCCCAATAGTGGCGATGGTGACACTAGGTGGGGGTGAGTGTGGTGTGGCAGGATCCTATACGAGAATTTGCATCGATATTCATTTTGTTTGAGGAGGGAGAGATGGTGTAGGACCCATCGCAGGTGGATGAAGATACCATACAGGGATGGAAAGCACCATGTTAGGAAGGGTAAGGGTTGCAGCTACCTAGAATGCTTGGACTCTAGTTGGGGGGTAGAAGAAGGGAATTTGTGTAGTGTATTGAGGGGCTGTATGCCAAACCGATATTTTCCCCTAGAGGTGTGNTGGGGGGGGGGGATCAAGGATAAGTGGTGTAGTGGGGTTCTTAGGGAATTCCTGATGTAATAGTTCTCCAACTGGTGGAACTTCGATGTGGGGAGGGGCCTTGGTGGGAGGAGTAGTCTATCCGATATATGTTCCATTATAAGATGCTACACACACTTGTGTTGAAGGGTGTAGGAGAGGTGGGGCTCCATGATATCCCCCCAACAAGGATGGGTCTTTGAAAATTCCAGGATCCATGTTGATGACCGAATAAGCATCTGAGCTATTACGAACAAGTGGGAGAATATTATCAATTTTGGTGGAATTATTAGGCTCGTAATGTGTAAGTTGGTCGATGGTGACGATTTTCCCATTGTGGGGGACCATCATTGTTCAAAACATAGAAAAGGATACTGCCTTCATAGCATACATGTAGTTACGTCCAAAAAATATATTGTAATAAAGTGGGGCATCTATAAATTCAATATTGATGAGGATGGTTTTTCCCTCAAGTTCTACAGGGAAATTTTGGAAGAGCCCTTCAGGGGATGATGGTCGATCGTCATAAGCTCTAAGGGTGATGGCGAATGGTACTAGCTTTGGTGAGCCAAGTTTTTTTCATACTACTTTGGACATGATGCATGTGGATGAACCTTCATAAATGATACAATGATGAACTATGATGTTCTGTATCTTAACTGGTATCTGGAAAGATACCAAGATGGGGAGATGTGGTTCTCCACTATCTAGATCAAAGGTGATAAGTCGAGTATCAACAGGGTCGATTTCCCCCAAGGTGGAAAGAAAATATTTCTGTTGAGATGGACAGGTTTGGAGGACCTCCAATATAGACATGGTTGCAGGAGACTATGCTAAGTCATCAACCAGAGTGTAGTTGTGTGCTATCCTAGCATGAGTGTTATTTACATTCCGTCGTAATGACATACGGGGTATATGAGGGTTTGGTTTAGTGTTAGGGCATGGAATCATCAATGGTTGTCCCACTGTAGCTGGAGCCAATTCTGAGGTGGTTGGGGTAGATTAAGGGGAAACACCGTATTGGAGACCGCATGTTTGCAGAAGAATCTCTTCTTCGCTAGTAAGGAGGATGTTGTGATCGACCAGATTTCCAGGTTGATTGGGACTTGGGTTTTGATACTGCCCCATTTGGGGTGGAACATGGTGTACCTCATGTTGGGTATTAATCAAACCTTGGTTTGGAATGAGGTTTTGCAAAATGACCAGATGTGGTTGTTGAAAATACTGTTGTGGGGCCTATTGAGGGGCAGGCTGCACTGGAGGACATTGCGCGTTCATGGATTCTTTCATCCGTTTGAAGTTGGAAATTTGGGGGAAATGGTGTGTATAATGTCCATAATCACCACATAGAGTGCAAGGGAAGTTATTCTGAAGGTTATTGTTCCTCCCTTGTCGTGGTTGATTGTTATTTTTTCCCCCTTGGGGGTTTTGGTTTCCTTGATTCGTGTTGCCCCCAATGAGATTCTTTTGTTGGGGGTTACTCCCTCTTGGTCCTGGGTTGTTATTTTTTCAGGTTTTCCCTTTCTTATTAGCATTATTTGATGGATGGGCCGGATTTTTTGTATTCAATTTTTCAAAAGTTTGAATATGTTGAATGGGAGAGGGTTGAACAAAGTTAACGCTGACCTGTGGTTGTCCTGGTGGAGGAGAAACCGATTATGGAGGACCATGGAATGGAAGATATGGATTGTTTTGTGGAGAAAATCCATATGGCATGTAGGAAGTTTAAGCACTTCCACTAGTGATAAGGTTGTATGTGGAGGTAGAAGGTGAACCCGTACTTGGTTGAGAGGCGTGATGCATCATGGGTACCGGTGAGGGTCCACCCATTGGTGGTGGGGGGGGGGG
>ML787039.1:79381-182313 GCA_009831015.1 Picea engelmannii
TGGGTGAGTGGGAGGAGGGTAATAAGATTCCCCTCAATATGGTTGTGGATATGGATGTGCACCATAAGTGGGTGATGGGTGGCCATATGGGTTTAGATGGGTCATAGAACCAATCAACCCATCCGCAATGTGGGACATCCCAGGTTTTTCCTGGTCAAATGGTATGGGTCAGGGTGCATCAGGAAATACTATGTATAGGTAACTTGACTGAGCATAGAGGAGGTCAAACTGTTGGGCCTTTTTGATGGCGTCCTCTTCTGACTGAGGAAAAGTGGATGCGACTTCTTTGGCAATAACAGAGACCATTGATTTAAGAAACCAATCAAGATGTTGTTCTTTGGTGGTTTCTTCTTTACACAAACTATGTCACCGATGCCATTCATGGATGTGGTCGGATATATGGATAGCAGTGGTTTGTTTGAAATCAGAGAAAAGTTCTAATCCAGTATAATGAGGCACTGTTAGTTGGAAAAATGACAAAAAGGCCTTGGACAATGATTCAAAGGTCACATGGGACCTTGATTTTTCGTTCACATACAATTTGGCTAATGGGCCCGTGAGAGTTCTTTGAAATAACCTCAAGTGGTTGGAATCGTCCATGATGTTGTTTGAAGAGAACCATAAGTGGAAGGTCATAACATGGTTGGTGGGATATTCCCCCGGTTTTCCTTCAAATTTCGGAATATTTGAAGGTAGTTTGGTAGGCGTATTGGGCCATGTGGGATCATGTAAAATGGGATCATTTGTGAGTTTGGTCAAATCAGGAATGTTGAGGGATGCCAAGTATGGCATAGGGAGATTTGGTGGAGGATTAGTTCCAACCATCATATGAGTAGGTAGTGGACCTATCCCTTGAGAGGGATTTGGTGGGGTTGTACTTCTCCATTGATAAGAAGTTTGACCCCCACCTCCTTGTGAAGGAGAACTAATGGATGGATGGCCTTGGGAATTGGACCCAATCAAAGTGGAACCAAGCAAAGATGATCCCAAAATAGTAGCACTCACGAGGGTGTGAGATGGTTGAGCTGGTAAGTTGGCAAGAATAGGGACTCCTCCTAGAATAGTAGGGAGATTTTGCAAGTGTCTAGAACGACGTGGATTCTGTGGGTCCCCTATGGTTTCTGACTAGAAAAATGAATGTGTGAAAATGGTGACAAGAGAAATAAATGAACAAGATCTTTGTATATTTTTTGACCTTCACAAGATAGTATAACTCACAATTTCATTTAATCAAATAAATATCATACATAAATCAACTATAAATAAACAAGCATATGGATAGGTGGATTTTGTCCACATGGGGGAACAATAAAAACAAATGCTTGTGTCCTAAAAGATGTATCATCCTTCCTCTCAAATAGCACTGGGCCTTTCAATAGAAGTCAACAGTGGGGTCTGAAGCCACCAGAAGAGGAACTAGTGAAGGTTGAAGTAATCAGTTCTAATTAGGGGTAGAGGGTGCATATCCTGAAAGAGATGGCAATATTTCCCAATATCCACACAAAATCTGATCAAGGTGCAATTGCATCCCATAATCGCCACTTGGGTGTATGTCCTATGTTTGGTCACTAGGTACCTCGGTCAAAGTGCGACATTTAGATTTTTAGCCCCTTGTCATGGGCTGGATGCCCTCACAAGGGTTGGGTGACTCAAGGAGGGATGCGCAAAACAACCATACCTTAGCCTTCAACCCTTCATGGTTATCTCCCCACCTTATGGTGTAGGAACACTTGATTTGGAGGATTTCATAGTTCCCTATTGCTCAACTTCTATTTTTTTTAAATGTGAGAACCTGATAACGAGGGGTTATTTGGATGCCTACCCCCAAGATCCTACCTAGACTAAAAATTTATTTTGGCATCTCCCATGGAGGAAAACGTAGTGTGTTTTAGAATTTTTTTATATGTGGTGGGATGTGAGATTGGGGTCATGGACCAACCTCATTTGAATTACTGGGTGTGGATAATTTCCAAAGAAGTAGTCAGATATTTCAAAATTCCTTTGGAGAAAACCTACTTCGACCTCCACTATTTCAAAATAGAAATTATGTTTGTGAGGAGTGGCTTTGTGTGCAAGAAAGTGACAAGTGTGCAAATATTTTAATAAGTTAAGTGTGATATTGCAACATGTGGACTTCATGTGGTCCATACAAATCTTCT
Source organism: Picea engelmannii (assembly GCA_009831015.1). Lineage (NCBI taxonomy): Eukaryota > Viridiplantae > Streptophyta > Pinopsida > Pinales > Pinaceae > Picea > Picea engelmannii. The sequence continues at coordinate 81,541 of ML787039.1, forward strand.
TTACCTATCTTACTATGTGTCTTTGGTACAACCTTACGGAATATTTAAAGCCCTAAATGTTCCTTACAAATCCTTTAAAATCCCTAAATGTTGTCTATTCTAAGAAAGCTTTGAAACTTTCCTAGATTTGGTAGACATGTGGGCATGTATGGGCCCGTTACTTTGATCTTTAAACTTTCCTAGATTGTGATCTAAACTAAGAAATCATTTTTAAGAAACTATCCTAATATTTACAAACATGTGGGCATGTATGGGACCTTACAAAATTTTAAGATGATTTCAAAAAACTAAGAGGAACCCTAGGGAGGATTTGTCCTCTCCTAAATATTTTTTAAGGGAGATAAAATGCCCCTTTAACCACTTTTCTAATTCCCAAGATCACACTAGGGTGCGGAGGCAGATCATACTTTAGGGTTAAAGTTAACTTCTAGTCCCAATTTAAGTGATTTGTGTATGAAAGCAATAACTTCAACTTAAAATTTTACAAGCCAAATGAGCCATCCATGTAGCAGCAAAGAAAAAGAGGAGAATAGTGATTATTTTCACCCCCTAAGTGTCTATGTTATCTAACCTTTCTTATGGGAAAGGACTCTAAGTGGAGTGTAGTTACAAAGTGCATGAAAATAAAAATCTGAAGGCTAGGGGCCCTCAAACCATTCATAAAAACCCTTACAATTTTGAAAAACGGGACTTATGCATGGTTTATTGTTCTGACAAGTGTGAAAAGGGTGCACAATGTGAAAAATAAAGAGGCTTGTTTATTGCACTGTGCGCAGAGTGTGCGTCTGTGGGCCTGATATGCCGCACACTTCCTGTCACGCGTCAGGGGAGAAATTTCCAAGTGAAATACTCCTTCCTTAGCTCTGAATTTTGACTTTGGCAGTGTTGGCAAAGGGGAATACCCAGGGTTCAACGCTTCAACAATGCACCAAATAAACCCTAACTACCAGCCCTTTCGGCAACACCTGCGAAGCAGATGAAGTCTCACCCAAGGTAGAGGCAGGGGGGGTTGCAGAACTCAAGTGTCTACAACCTAGCCGGGGCACATATATGTGATCACAACACTTAACAAAGAACTTAGCCAAGAATATTAAGTTATGATTCTTATTCACATCGCAGATTAACCTTATTACAAATCAAGGCATTAGTAATCAAGATTAAGTAGATCTAGTAATTTAGCACATAACATAAGAGCAGATCTAACATTCATTCACATCATAAATCAATAAGCATCAATGGATCTACCTATCAAACATCAATAACAGTGCACTAAGAAAATAGATACATAAACATCATGAACAACATTGCACAAAGCACATTGACACAGGATATATGTGGTTCACCCCAGTGTGGGGCTACGTCCACCAACTCTTATTCTTCTTTATTAGTCTCCTTCAATATTCTTACAAGTATAGAGCCACAAAGATCACTCCACACTGAACATGTGATCTGTGCACAGTGCACTAGATCCACCTTCCTCAAAATCAGGTCACGACACAAAGCCTTACATAGTATGTGCACAAAGCCTCTTACAATCACTTGCACTTAGCTTTGCAAGTCTTAACATACTCTAGTCGTGCACTAAGCCAATGACCTCTTGAACTAAGCCAATTACTATTTTACTTACATCGCCTAGCTACTTATTTATACATTACAAAAATTCCTAAGCATGGTTAAACCCATGGGATGATATCCCATACCCGTTACATAAACCCTAAAATCACAAAAAGCCTTCAAAATGGGTGAGATCACGCAATCTCTGCTTCATCTTCGAACAGCTTGTCGAAGTCCCAAAAATGGTCAAACACAATAAACATTTCCTCAAAAATTAGTCGAGGGCCAACAGGTCCCCAACAGTCACTTGTGACTCATCCCGAGTCACTCTTATTTGGGCAATACTGCTTCTAAGTCCTCGAGCTTAGCTTGAGCTTCCTTGACTTGATGCTTCGCTAGAGCCTCCTGCTCGGTGAACTCCGAATTACTTGTTGGGTGATAGGCCCTTCCAAGCGTTGTTCCACTGTCGTCACTACTTGTTCCAGCTATGAGCCTTGTCCTTCGATCTCTTCAAAAAGTGTGTAGGCTTCATCCTGCACCAGTTGGAGTCTCTATGTCACCTCCATAACTCTTCTCTAGATGGCGGTGACCTGCTGTTGGGCTGTGCGCTGCCCCTATGACCTCTTCATATTCTCAACTGCAGTCAACAGTTTCATCTGTGATTTCACTATAGACGCTTGCTGTTGCGCCTCTTGGAGTTGTTCTTCCAATATCCTCAGCTCCAGATCTTCTGTGAGGCGCTCATAGGTCTGCGCACTTCGATCTCTTATTTATCTCCTTGGATATCTCCTCCATATATTCATCGATCAATTTATAGTAAGACTACAACTCCTCCTTGCTTTCATACCTGTGCGCAGTAATGTAGATGAAGTGTCGGTTTGTGCAAAACTTCACTAGCAACCTGTATGTATGCAAGGTGTTCGGGGGTCATTCATGGGAATGATTCAATGGCGCATTTGATATGTAAGTAGTAAGCATGGAACACCGCATTTGATTTCCACTGCTTCACCATAGAGCTCATATACCACAAGGTGGTGAACCTTGTGGACAATGGTTCCGATGGCTCGACTTTCGAGACTATCGCTCCCTCTGGCATCTCCCAAGTGAAAAATGCGATTAGAATCAACAACCAACCGAAGTGAAATTCATAGCCTTGGTCTCGTGCTTCGCGACAGTCCTTTTGCAACTTGTTGACAAGGTAGCTCACCCAGTTCATATGCATCCCTTCGACACACTTCCCTGAGAGGTTGACTATGAATATTGTGACCTGTGTAGGATATTTTTTTATGATGAGCTTGCCAACAATCAACTGACAAGCAAGGAACATTGCGCCATCCTGGATGGAGGCTACCTTGTAGCCTCACTTCCCCTTCTTCACATCATCGTAGGCTTCCTTTATTCATTGCGCCAGGGAGTGATTTGACATATTCGCTGGGTATAACTGGTGAGGATCTCATCCTTGCATTCTCAATCCAATGATTAGGTGGATCAACACTGGATCCACAATGATGCGCCTATATAACCAAATGGAACCTCCATGGTAGCACGATAGGAGGAGTTTAACGCACGCATTAACCTCTTGATGTCGGATGAAGTGGGGGATCTTCATCACATTTAAGATCGTCGATCTCACAATCTCCTTGATCCATGACTGGGGGACTATCTTGGGCTTCTTCCCAGCCATCCTCGTCAGGTACCTATGCGATGTGAGCATTGCATAGTTATTTCGGTCTCCAAGGTTAAAATCGCTGATCTTGAGAGATGGGATTAGTCCCAACTGAGGTCCAACTGCGCGTATCCCCTTCGGGAGGTACGCAGTGATGAGTGTGTACTCGAAATCACATGGGACACTGTCACGACTAACCACACCAGCCTAAGGTAAGATGTAGTCGGGAAATACCTATGGGATCTGCTTCACGCTCGCAAGATTGTCGCGGTGTTGGCTTATATTCTCAGTTGCAGTTCAGCTAGACCGATGTGCAGTCGAGGGGGATGCTTGCAATCCTCCAGTTGATGATGCCTGAATTCCTGCAGACATGACTTTCTCAGCCATAGGGTCTATTAAGATCTCCTCCACATAATTCTCTATTGTTCTATGTTCGCCCGAAATGCACACTCGTGACCAAATAAATTGGGTAGGCGAATAGATAGACAAGGAAATCATACGGATGGCAAGGTATAGAGAACACAACGCGGTATGTGATCAACTCTTGGTTTGCAAAAAGTGGTGCCGATGCGATATTCAATGGATTAAATAAGAAACATCGTAATGGATTCCTCCAATGGGTAGGAATGCATTAATCACTATGATTCCATCCATTATGGCACGGTCTCAATGGTCCAATGTCGATATTTCTAGCAATAACTATGTTTCTAATTGTTCCAGAGCGTCATTCTAATGGTCAGGACGCCTCCAACGGTCATATAGTTTTTTCGTGTCGAAGTGCCATTCTATGATGTTCTGCTATTCCGGTGAGGTTCAAGTTCTACAAGCCTGCGTTCTGCGAAGTCTTCTCTTAAACTTCCTGCTATTTTTCTAACTTTGCTTTCTTGTTACTGAGCTTTCTTCCCTTCTTTCTTGTGATCTAAATTTCTGGATTCCTCTTTCCCTTGTTATTCTTATCTTCTCTTAGCGTAGTAACTTCGCACTGATGAGGTTATTCCAAAGGTTTCAAGGGTAATATCTCTTCTCTTACAATTTCCGGGGTGGATACACTTCTTTCCTGTATGGGCAAGTTCTTCAAGCCTCCCTGCATTCTTTCAAATTCAACAACTAACTCTCTTGCCTTTTGTTGCTTCGACTTGTCCTCTTTTTCTTGTATTAGTCGCTCTATTTTTCTAGCTATGAAGTCCCTTAATTCTTGATTTTTCTATTTTGTGGCGTCTTCCTCTGCTTTCCTTTGGATTTGATCTTTCTCACCCTAGGTATTTCCTAGCAAAAGTGAAAAGGGGCACTGTTATCAACAAACTTAATAACTTCAAATTCTTCTTAAGTCGATGCTCCTTAAGCCATCATAGGTACATTAGTAACTCTTCCACATAGGGTTATCATCTTTCCTTTGAACAATCCTATCCTTCCTAATGAAGGATTCATGTCAGGTTTTCTCAAAATTTCCCAAGTGCTTTCTGGCATGATATTCACCCGTGTTTCCTCATCCAGGACATAGTCTATGTCAAAGTCTCCTATTCTTGTTTCTATGCACAAATTCTTTTTCAATATCTCTGTTAAAATGATGTCTCTATGTTCATTCAATGTTTCTTTCATCTGTAATAACATAGTCTCGAATTCTTTTTGGTTTTCTAGAATATCCTTAGTCCCTTGACCTTCTTCATAGTTTTCTTGTCTCATGTTCATATTTTCAACTTTGTCAATCATTCTAGGGAAATTGTAAACCTCATGACCAATAACTTTACAACATAGACAAATAGGACCTATACGAGGGCATTCCTGAGAAAGATGTCCCAATCTTATGCAATTATAACACAATGTCAATCCTCTCCTTCTTTTAAATGATCCTCAACCCTTCATGTACTGTGCACTGGGATCATAGTGATGGACTTGCAACCTGCAACAATTCTTTCAAGGTTCCTACATCCACTTGTTAGTCCAAACATTCTTTCTATGCATAGGAATAACATATCTTTCGCTATCTCTATCAAATTTATTCAGATCAACTCTTTCTTCTAGTTGTGCCCTAGTTTTCAAACTAGGACAAAAGCTATCAAACATAACTAGATTCATACTTTCGAAGAAAAAAATTCCACTTATCTTACCTTTACCAGACCACAAAGCTTTAATATCTTACCTCTTTTCTTCATATTGGCTTTCCTTATTAGCACAAAGCTTCGCAAGTCAGGTAGAATACTACACACTACAACAATTGATCTAGGCACAGAGCTTTCTATTTTCTTTAGTTCCCAGCAATCACACTTTCAGGTCCCGACAACAGAACTATTTGTTGGCACATGGGCATACCCAGGGTTCAATGCTTCAACAACGTGCAAAAAAATCCCTAACTACTGGCCCTTTCGGCAACACATGCGAAGCAGATGAATTCTCACCCGAGGTAGAGGCAAGGGGGGTGTTTTAGGAATCAAGTGTCTACAACCTAGCTGGGACACAGATCTGTGATCACAACACTTAACATAGCACTTATCCAACAATATGCATTAAGTTATGATTCTTATTCACATTGCAAATTAACCCTTATTACAGATCAACGCAATAGTAATCAAGATTAAGCACATCTAGTCACTTAGCACATAGCATTAGAGCGGATATAACATTCATTCACATCATAAAGCACCAAGCATAAATGGATCTACCTATCACACATCAAGAACATTTCACTAAGAAAATAGGTACATAGACATCATGAACAAAATTTCACAAATCACATCGACACAGGATATATGTGGTTCACCCCAGTGTGGGGCTATGTCCACCAACTCTTCTTCTTATTTATTAGTCTCCTTCAATATTCTTATAGGTATAGATCCATAGAGCTCACTCCGCACTGGACAGGTAATATGTGCACAATGCACTAGATCCACCTTCCTCAAAATCAGGTCATGGCACAAAACCTTACACAGTTTGTGCATGAAGCCTCTTACAATCACTTGCACTTAGATATGCACTAAGCCACTGGCCTCTTGCACTAAGCCAATTACTACTTTACTTACATTGCCTAGCTACTTATTTATACATTACAAAAATGCCTAAGCATGGTTAAACCTAGGGGCAGACATCCCATACCCATTACATAAACCCTAAATTCCCAAAAATCTCACAAAATGGGTGAGATCCCGCGATCTCCGCTTCATCTTCGAACAGCTTGTCGAATTCCCAAAAATGGTCAAACACGACCAACGTTTCCTTGAAACTTGGTCGAGGGCCAACAGGTCCCCAACACTCACCTATGACTCATCCCGAGTCACTCTTATCTGGGCAATACTTCTTCGAAGGCCTCAAGCTTAGCTCGAGCTGCCTTGAATTGATGCTTTGCTAGAGCCTCCTGCTCAATGAACTTCTGGATTACCTGCTCGGTGAGAGGCCCTTCTAGGAACTGTTCCACTGTCATCACTACTTGTTCTAGCTGTGAGCCTTGTCCTTCAATCTCTTGAAAAAGTGTGCAGGATTCATCCTGCACCAGCTGGAGTCTCTGTGTCACTTCCATAACTCTGCTTTGGATGGCGGTGACCTGCTGCTCGACTACGCGCTGCTCCTGTGACCTCTTCATATTCTCAACTGCATTCAACAGTTTCATCTGTTCTTGCATTGTAGACGCCCGCTGCTATGCCTCCTAGAGTTATGCTTCCAATCTCCTCAGTTCTAGATCTTCTGCGAGGCCGTCATAGGTCTGCGCACTTTGGTCACTTAGTTATCTCCTTGATTATCTCCTCCATATCTTCATCAATCAATTTATAGTAATATTGCAACTCCTCCTTGCTTTCATCCCTGTGCACAGTAATTTAGATGAAGTGTCAGTCTGCATGAAACTTCGCTAGCGGCCTGTATGTATGCAAGGTGTTCAGGGTCATTCGGGGGAATGATTCAATGGCGTGTTTGAGATGTAGGTAGTAAGCGTGGAACACAGCATTTGATTGCCACTACTTCATGATAGTGCTCATATACCACAAGGTGGTGAACCTCATGGACGATGGTTCTGATGGCTCGACTTTCGAGAATGTCGCTCCCTCTAGCATATCCCAAGAGACAAATGTGATTAGAATCAACAATCAACTGAAGTGAAATTCATATCCTTGGTCTTGCGCTTCATGATAGTCCTTCTGCAACTCATTGACGAGGTATCTCACCAAGTTCATATGCATCCCTTCGACACACTTCCCTGCAAGGTTGACTACGAATCTTGTAACCTGTGTAGGATAGTTCTTTCTGACGATCTTGCCAACGATCAACTGAAAAGCAAGGCACAATGCACCATCCTTGATGGAGGCTACCTTGTATCCTCACTTTCCCTTCTCCACATCGTCGTAGGATTCCTTTATTCGTTGTGCCAAAGAGAGATCTGACGTCTTCCCTAGGTATAACTGGTGAGGATCTCGTCCTTGCATTCTCAATCCAATGATTAGGTGGATCAACATCAGATCCACAGTGATGCACCTATATAACCAAAGGTAACCTCCATGGTAGTACGACAGGATGATTTTAATGCACGTGTTAACCTCCTGATGTCGACCGAAGTGGGGGATCTTCATCATGTTTAAGATCGTCGATCTCACAATATCCTTGATCCACAACTGGGGGACTATCTTGGGCTTCTTCCCAGTCATCTTCATCAGGTACCTATGTAGTGCGAGAATCACATAGTTCTTTCGATCTCCAAGGTTAAAATCGTTGATCTTGAGAGCTGGGATCAATCCCAACTAAGGTCCGACTACACGCATCTCCTTCGGGAGGTACGCAGTGATGAGAGTGTACTCGAAATCACCCAAGACACTATCGTGACTAACCATGCCAGCCAAAGGCAGGATGTATTCGAGAAAGATCGACGGGATCTGCTTCACGCTTGCAATATTTTCGCAGTGCTTTCTTATATTCTTAGTCGTGATTCGGCTAGACCGACGTGCAGTTGAAGGGGATGCTAGCAATCCTCGTGTTGATGATGCCTGAATTCCTGTAGACATGACTTTCTCATACAGAAGGTCTATTAAGATCTCCTCCACAGACTTCTCTACTGCGCTACGTTTGCCTGACATGCACACTCGTGAGCAAATAAATTAGGTAGGCGAATAGATAGACAAGGCAATCAGACGGATGGCGTGGTCTAGACAACATAGCATGGTATGTGATCAATTCTCAGTTTACAAAAAGTGGTCCTAGTGCGACATTCAATGGATTAAATAAGAAACATCGTAACAGATTCCTCCAACGGGCAGGAATGCCTTAATCCGGCAATAACTGCGTTTCTAGTTGTTCCAGAGTGTCATTCTAATGGTCGGGACGCCTCCAACAACCATATAGATTTGTTGTGGTGAAGTGGAATTCTATGATGTTTTTCTATTCCGACGAGGTTCAAGTTCTACAAGCCTGACTTCTGTGAAGTCTTCTCTTGAACTTCCTGCTATTTTTCTAACTTTTCTTTCTTGTTACTGAGATTTCTTGCCTTCTTTCTTGTGATCTAAATTTTTGGATTCCTCTTTCCATTCTTATTCTTATCTTCTCTTAGCGTAGTAACTTCTCACTGCTGAGGGTCTTCCAAAGGTTTCAAGGGTAATACCTCTTCTCTTACGATTTCTGGGGTGGATACACTTCTTTCCTGTATGGGCAGGTTCTTCAAGCCTCCCTGCGTTTTTTCAATTTCGACAACTAACTCTCTTGCCTTCTATTGCTTCAACTTGTCTTCTTGTTCTTGTATTAGTTGCTCTATTTTTCTAGCTATGAAGTCCCTTAATCTTTTTTTTTTCTTTTCTATGGCTTCTTCCTCTGCTTTCCTTCAGATTTGATCTTTCTCACCCCAGGTATTTCCTAGCAAAAGTGAAAAAGGGGCACTGTTCTCAACAAACTTAATAACTTCAAATTCTTCTTCGGTCAATGCTCCATGATCCATGATAGGTACATTAGTAACTCTTCCACATAGGTTTATCATCTTTCATTTAAACAATCCTGTCCTTCCTAATGAAGGATTCATGTCAGGTTTTCCCAAAATTTCCCAAGTGCTTTCTGGCATAATATTCACCTTTGTTTCCTCATCCAAGACACAGTCTATGCCGAAGTCTCCTATTCTTATTTCTATGCACGAATTGTTTTTCAATATCTTTGGTAAACTAATGTCTCTATGATCATTCAATGTTTCTTTCATCTGTAATAACATAGTCTTAGATTCTTTCTGGTTTTCTAGCATATCCTTAGTCCATTGACCTTCTTCATAGTTTTCTTGTCCCATGTTCATATTTTCAACTTTGGAAATCATGCTAGGGAAATCCTCAATCTCATGACCAATAAATTTACAACAAAGACAAATAGGACCTATACCAGGGCATTCCTTAGTAAGATGTCCCAGTCTTCTGCAATTATAACATAATGTCAATCCTCTCTTTCTTTTAAATGATCCTCAACCCTTCATGTATTGCGCACTAGGGTCATAGTGATGGACCTGCAACCTGCAACAATTCTTTCAAGGTTCCTATATCCACTTGTTAGTCCAAACATTCTTTCTATGCATATTAATAACATATATTTCACTATCTCTATCAAATTTATTTAGATTAACTCTTTCTTCTAGCTGTTCCCTAGTTTTCAGACTAGGACAAAAGCTATCAAACATACCTAGATTCATACTTTTGAAGAAAAAAATTCCACTTATCTTACCTTTACCAGAGCACAAAGCTTTAATATCTTACCTCTTTTCTTCAAATTGGCTTTCCTTCTTAGCACAGAGCTTCGCAAGTCAAGTATAATACTGCTCACTACAATACAGATATACGCACATAGCTTTCTATTTTCTTCAGTTCCAAACAATCACGGTTTCAAGTCCCGAAAATGGAACCATTTGTTGGCACAGGGGCATACCTAGGGTTCAACGCTTCAACAATGCACCAACAAAACCCTAACTACCGGCCCTTTCGGTAACACCTGCGAAGCAGAGGAAGTCTCACTTGAGGTAGAGGCAGGGGGGGTTGCAGTACTCAAGTGTCTACAACCTAGCTAGGAAACAGATCTATGATCACAACACTTAACATAACACTTATCCAACAATATGCATTAAGTTATGATTCTTCTTCACATCACAAATTAACCCTTATTACAGATCAACGCAGTAGTAATCAAGATTAAGCACATCTAGTCATTTAGCACATAGCATCAGAGCAGATCTAGCATTCATTCACATCATAAAGCACTAAACATCAATGGATCTACCTATCACACATAAAGAACATTGCACTAAGAAAATAGTTACACAAACATCATGAACAAAATTTCACAAAGCACATCGACACAGGATATACGTGGTTCACCCCAGTGTAGGGCTACTCCCACCGACTCTTCTTCTTCTTTATTAGTCTCCTTCAATATTCTTATAGGTACAGAGTCACAGAGCTCACTCCACACTAGACAGGTGATCTGTGCACAATGCACTAGATCCACTGTCCTCAAAATCAGGTCATGGAACAAAGCCTTACACAATTTGTGCATGAAGCCTCTTACAATCACTTGCACTTAGCTCTGCAAGTCTTAACATACTCTAGTCATGCACTAAGCCAATGACCTCTTGCACTAAGCCAATTACTACTTTACTTACATCGCCTAAATACTTATTTATACATTACAAAAAGGCCTAAGCATGGTTAAAACCATGGGACGACATACCATACCCATTACATAAACCCTACAATCCCAAAAAGCCCGCAAAATGGGCGATATCTCACGATCTCCTCTTCGCCTCGGCACTCCGTCTTCGACCAACCGGTTGAAGTCCCAAAAATTGTCAAACACGACCAATGTTTCCTCAAATATTGGTCGAGGGCCAACAGGTGGGTTGGGCTAGGGCGGTTTTGGTACCTTCAATACAAAACAATCAAAATGAAGTGCTCTCAAGGCTCAAATAGGGAGGAATTTGATACTGATCACCAATATGGTCGCCAATATGTTGTGTTGGTTTTTTCACTTGGGTGAGCAAAACAAAAACACTTGGAAGTCTAGATAAGCCTGCTAGACAAGACACAAGTTTGTGAGTGGGTTAGATAATCCAAACACATATGAAAACAAAGAAATAAAAATAAAAACAACTAAGAAATAAATGTTACAAAGCTTGAGAAACTTAGAACCATGAAAATCAAACAATGACCAACATAATGTTACCGATGGATCTATAGATTAGTAGGAAAAGCACCATAGAGAAAGGTAGGGAGTTATGAGTCCCCTCTTCCTCCTTGGGAGGGATCTTGAGTTCCCTAATTGAGAGCTATTCTCTCTTACAATGGAAGAAATGGAAAATGGTGAAAAAAAACAATGCCTATTCCCTCAAGAGGTGAGTGGAATGGCCTATTGCAATGGTTCTTGAAGGCTTCCAAGAGAAAAGAGGATTCTCAAAGAAGAATTTTTGCAGCATAACAATACTTTGAAGATCTTGGTTTCTTAACACACCCATGGCTCTTATTTATAGCATTCATACATGGAAAAATGTAATTGGTTCATAGTCTGAACAAGGGGCATTTTAGGACACCCTCTAGGCCTTGACCAACCCCCAAGCTAGATTTCGCTTAGATATGAGTGTCAAATCGATTTGGAGGTCAGACTAGAAGTGGTTGAGGGGCCAACAAGATCCCTAAATGTGTCGTTCATAGAAGCGCACAGATTTTCTCGTAGGCAGTCGCGCATTGTGTGCGTTGAGGGCTATGTTGGCCCGTGCATACTGTGCACTCTGCACACACTTCCTTTCGTGAATTTGCGCACTTCAATTTTTGACCCAATTGTATAGTTTTTTGTTTTTTTTCCCTTCTGGATGCATTTTTGGTGCTGGAATTGATATTTTTCCTTAATCACCGTGTGCAATGTTGCAGACGATATTTTAGTGATAACAAGGGGTATGCAGATGTTTAATGATGGTTACTTTGTTTTTATCTATTTCAACCCCTATAGAAGATGAGTGGTGTCCCAGTGCAATCCCCTCATTCATAAGAATATTTCACTTTTTATGGCTAAGGGAGAGGTTCATTTATTCACAACTTTGGATATCTTTATCAAGTTTGGTTAATGAATTTTCAAAATATTTTCTAGAAGGAGTGAACTCCTCCCTGTCGATCTCTATTGTGTGATGGATCAGGTTTGAAAAAATGTTGAGTACAACACTTTGGAAGGTTGTTGGAGAATTTCATAAGCCAAATGGAAGGACTTTGTAGGAAAATTTACCCTAGGGGAAGGTCAAGGTAGTTTTATTTTGGTCTTCAGGGATGATTTGTATTTGATTATATCCACAAAATCCATCTAGAAATGAAAAGTATTATTTCCTTGCTAATACATCTAGGACTTGGTCAATGAAAGGTAAGGGAGAATGATATTTTCTAGTGGATTTATTCAATTACCTGTAGTCCACAAATATTCTCCATTTGAAAATTTTCTTTGGGACAATGACTAAGGTTGAAACCCACTCAGTACTAGAAATTGGGTAAATAAATCCATAGTCTAGCAGTTTTTTCAATTCTCCCTTGACAATATCTTTTAATGCACGATCCATTCTTCTCTAAGGTTTCCTAATTGATTTAACACAATATTCATTAATATATATGTTATGGTTGCATATTTTAGGGTGGATTCCTTCATTTCCTTGTAGTTCCATGCAAAGGATCCAATGTGTTTCTTGAGCACAACTAGCAATTTTTGTTCTTGTTCAGCAGTGAGGTTAGTGCTGATTTTCAATGTTTTAGAGGGACACATTTCTTTGTTTTTGATAGTGGAATTATCATTTTTAGTTGTAAAAATGTCTTCCCATGATTCTCTTTCCTGACCAGTAGATGTTTCATGTTTATCTTCATCATTTATGCTTTTTATTTTCACACCAGCAGAATATTGATTTTGCAGAAAATTTGAGATGAAGTTGTCTTCATCAACTTGAATGTTGGACAAGGTTGTGTTTATAGTGCATATGGGATAAATGAAGGTTTGAATTAGGTATTTTTATTATTCTTATACCCACATTGGAATTTTTTTTGTCATTAATGGTTGAGTAGGAGGGTAAAGAACATGTTGTTTTTAGGATTGACCATTAGTAATGGTCATGTTCTTTGATCTATAGTTGATGTATGCATTTGTTATGGGAAGCCAAGGTCTTTCCAAGATGAAAGGATACCCATTAAACCTAGAATTGGCTTGGAAAACCAAGAAACCATTGGGATATTCCCATGAATCAATGGAGACTATTATGTCTTCTAGTATTCCTTTAGATTTCACCATAGACCTATCTACAAGTTTAAATACAATATATGTATGTTTAAAGGATCCCTAAAGATTTAGTCTCAACATTTATCTTTAGTAATAATTATTTTTTCCCCTAAATCTATCAAAGTATTTTGGATCAAGTTCTTATTAATGTGCACATTCACTACAAGACTATCAAAATCCAGATACTTAGGAACAATTAGCCTTCCAAGCATGAGATCTACTAATTGTCCCATGACATTGATTGTAGGGGTATCTTATTTCTACCTCCCAGGCTTCTTCAAACATTCCTCTTTGATATATTTGTTATATATAGGAACATTATTGATAACTTTAAGGATGTGTATTTTAACACATAAGATTTTGAGTTCTCCTAAGATTTTATCTTATTCAGTTGTGTATTCTTTCTTAATGTTCAATGTTTTAGGATAGGGTGGAGCTTGTGGAGGGCTAGGTTATGGTAAAATGGTATCATATTTTTTAGTTCCTAGATATTTTATAGGCTTGATGATGAGAGTACCATGTAGGACCTTTCCTAATATAAGGTTGATTTCCTGAACATCCAAGGAGTAGGTTTGATATGTGGCCTCATTATTATACATGAGGTGAACTTGCTTAAAGTTTGGATTGGGAGAATATTGAGAAGGACGTTGAGGTTTCTTTGAAGGGAAAATATTCTAGGGAGTGTTATTTGTTTGAGGAGGAGGAGAAGGCATTAACACTTGTTATTGAAAATGTTTGGGCCTCCAACCTTATGGAGGAATAGTCCATTGAGGTTTTTGAACTATAGGTTGGTTCTGAAATGGTTGATAAGGATAGGGAATAACCTATCCTAGGTATTTCCATTGATTTTTCATAGTCCAACGAGGATGGTTAGGTTGATACCAAAATTGAGAATAAATTTGTGCATTTTATCCACCAAAATACTAAGGAGGATTGTAATTCATACCTTGTTGGAAGGGTCTTGGTGCTCCTAGTCTTCTTTGGTTGATGAAGCATACTGACTCCACATTTTCTTCTGCTCCTTGATATGTATCTTTTATACCTGGTATATAATGACATTTGTTAGTTGCATGAGGTTCTTCACAAATTGCACACACCTCTACAATGTTCAGTGGACACTCATTCCTAGGATGCGTTTTAGTGCATTTAGGACAAATGATAACTAGTTTCCTTTATGCCTCTTCATGTTTCTTCTTAACCTGCAAGGTATCCATTTACATATATACTGAATGAAAAATGTCACTCTTCATATCTTCGAATAATCCTCCTATCTCATTTTTAATAATAATTGAAGGGTTAGAATATTTCTTTGCCATTTCTTTATTATACATGGGGTGAACTTTCTTATTGTTTGAATTGGGAGAAGATTGAGAAGGTAGTTGAGGTTGATTTGAAGGAGAAACATTATGGGGAGTGTTATTAGGTTGAGGAGATGGAGGAGACATTAAAAATTTTTGTTGAAAATTTTGGGGCCTCCATCTTTGTGGAGGAATAGTCAACTAAGGGTTTTGAACTAGAGGTTGGCTTTGGAATGGTTGATAAGGAGAGGGAACAGGTTGGCCTGGGTATTTCCATTGATTTTTCATAGTCCAAGGAGGTTTTTTAGGATGATACCAAGGTTTAGAAGGAATTTTTTCATTGTATCCACCAAAATACTAAGGAGGATTGTAATTCATACCTTGTTAGAAGGGTCTTGGTGCTCCTAGTCTTCTTTGGTTGATGATGCATACTAACTCCACATTTTCTTCTACTCCTTGATATGCAAATTTTAAACCTGACGGAGAATAACATTTATTAGTTGCGTGAGGTTATTCACAAATTGCACATACCTCTAAAATATTGAGTGGGCACTCATTCCTAGGATGCATTTTAGTGCATTTAGGACAAAAGATAACTAATGCCATTTCTACCTCTTTATGTTTTTTCTTAACCTGCAAGTTATCCATTTGCATAGCTAGCGAATGCAAAATGTTAGTCTTCATATCTTTTAATAATCCTCAGATCTCATTTTTTATAAGAATTAAAGGGTTAGAATATTGCTTTACCATTCCTTTACCACTTTTACCTTTCTTTCTAGAGGATCTGGAGTATTTCTTGAAGATATGCTTGATGTATCTATAATCCATCTAGAATATAGATTCTCCATTTGATAAGAGATTTAGTGTTTCCATAATTTATTCTCTTACTCCTCTAATTAATACAACTTTTATTAATTATTCATTCAGAGTACAATTTCGGTCTCTCTTGTAGCTAAGTTGAAATATTTCCTCAAATTATTCTAGGGATTCATTTTTCCCTTGGTTCATTTGGAATCTTTCATCTCTAGTATCTCTTGCTCTACAATATTCCCTGTACGTTTTTTTGAAAGTGTGCTTCATTTGATCCCATATTGTAATTTTATTTCCTTCTAAGCTCATGAACCGTCTCAAAGATGAGTCTTTTAGAGTAGAAGGAAAGAGATTGAACTTTTTCTCATATGAGGTGTAATCATAAGTCTTACACACAACTACAAACTTAAAAAAAAATGTGTCAGAATATTCTAAGATGAGACCATAAAACTGAGGTAGGGTAGAGGTATAAATATTTTTAATTTTTGTTCTCCATTGGTTTCCTGAATGGGAAACTCAAAGACCTCTTCTTGATATTCCTCATCAACCATTGTATAGTGAGATGAATATTGGCCTCCGTCTAAGATATTTTCAAAGTTCCTTTCTCCTTCTTCTATGAAAGCCTCAAAATTTTCCTGTGATTCTGGAAAAGGTGTTTCACAACCAAGTTTTTTATGTTCTTGATTTCTAGGACCTATTTCTGTGCTGGGGGATTTAGATAAAATTGTCATGTTCTATCCCTAGGTCGAGTCATTCATATAGAAAATAAAAAAAATGAAATATAATCTAAATTTCTTTCTTTTCTTATTTTATGATGCTAAAATGTATGAATGAGCACTATTTTTGCAAAAGTAAAGAATGAAAATGGTGTGTATTCTTTAACACCTCCCTGGAAACGATGCCAAAAAGTTGTGGGCGTTGAAATAGAATAAATAATGTTGCCCCTTCCTAAGCTTGATACTTTAATTACTGACCCGAGGTTCGTATAAATTTAAGAAGTACTATGCACTATATATACATAATGCACCTATTTTCCTCTTATGCACCTATCTAATGGTTTCTATTATGGTATCCTAGCTCTCACTCTGAGTACTTGATAGGGGGGGAGAAATGATTAAGAAAGAAAACCATAAATGAAAATCAAGAATGTTGGAAATGAATAAGAATCTATCTAACATCACACATTGCATTAAATGAAACTATTGTAAGGCGGAATACAAAAGATTGCTAATGAAATAATTGCGCAAAGAAAACTAAAGAGAATTAAATTAGAAGATAGAATGCTTTTGCTGAATGGAAACTATGCTACTTGTAGACAAATTTATTTCCTACCTAATTCCCCAACCCCTCATAAAGTACCAATATATCATGATATCATCAAATTGGCATTAAGAGTCATCAACCATTAAGTGGAAAAATGGAAGAAATCCTAAGTCTTTTTTTTTACAAGAACTGTTAACAATCCTACAGGAAAGTCTACATGAAAGGTTTAAAAAGATTCACACAACTTATTAATTTCTTTTAGACTGATAAAATAATGAAAACATAATATGATGGTGTTGACATGGAATTCCAAGCCTAAGAAAACAATCCCAATGGGTTTCTATAAATCTGTAAGTAATTCTATAGGAAACAAATCTAAATTTCATTCAGAAACATAGCTATGTGTCTATCATGCTAACTACTTAAAACAATTCAAATATTAATCTAAACATGAATACATGGAAATAAAAAGTACAAAAGGGTCCTTGAGCCCTCTTGAGTGGGCCCTACCCAAGCAACACAAGGAACCTTGAAAAAAATAACGAGCTAGAAAATAGAAGATCTTTATTGACTAATAAAAGAAAGTACATCTATGGAGAAAAGCTCCAAGTTCTCAAGGTATCTGAAAAAATGACAAGATGAAATAATTCAATCCTACATCCAAAAACTAACTCCTCAAGGCTAGTTATTGAGTTTTGTTTATACTCCTAGGAAGATCAAATCTATCCTTCATTCAAGGAGTAATTTTGGGGCTCTGCTCCCTAAGACTTCCTTTTTCAAAATCCTTATCCTCTATCAGTTGGCTTCTAGATCCATGAAGTTTGAGTTTGAGGAGGCTAGACTGAAGTGGCTCCTTAATATCTATCAATGAACTAATGGTAGGTGAGGGGGAATTATCCCTAGTTTTTCTTCTAGTGCTAGGATATCGAACCTTCCATTTTTGGCTTGACCTGTTTAGGTTAGGCTACATACACAATATTATCATAAAAACTAAGCATAACTCATCACGTCACAAAATCAAATCATTCATTAAATAATTTGTAAATAACCACAATTTATATTAAGCATTGTCAAAAGGGTGAGTTTTTAGATATAGAAGTGGTAAAAAAGTATGTCATATATGGGAATTTTGATAGACATTATAGAGGCCCATTAGTGAGTTCCCTTTCTTTGTACTTGCATTTCATAATTGAAGAAAAGAGAGAAGAGCACATGCCTCACCTTCTAGCTGGGCTTTCTCCTGCATTGGGTTTCTAAGGATACATATTGTTTTCATTTGTGTGGATGGTGTGTTCATTTCTTGTTCTTTCATTTTTGAATTTCAGTTATTCCATAAATTTAAGCACTAAGATAGTTATAATAAATATAAGATCTAAGGAAATAAATTTCATAATAAAATATTTTAGAATACTACAAGACTTGTTGTGACAAACTATTCTAGTTGAATATCCACGGTAGTTTATAGATCAATCCTAGTACCTTTTTATTTCAAAAATCACATGTATTCTATATTTGGTGTGTATTTTTCTCAGCCATATCAACCTGATTTGTAAACTTTGTTCAAGAAACCCATTTTGATGAATTTTGTAACAAGAAGGTTTTAAGGTTCAAATTGAAGGTATAACGTTATGGGAAGATCTAGTAGGTCATGAAAAACACTCATCAATTTTTATAATTGATTTGATTACTTCTACAAGGCAGGGAATCAATTTTGATGACAACTGTGCACATTTTCTAAGGTGGTAAAAAATTGGGAAAATATTTGAAAGTACCATTTTGGGAGACCTTTATATTTGAAACTGGGACAATTTTGAGAAATGTGGAAAAGTAGTGTGATGTTATAACTGAGGGAATATAGAAATAAAATTTCTTCTCTCACTTATGTACAATTATGATATCTTGTCATGAATTCCATAGGGGACTTCCTGCTTGTTATAAATACATTGTTTTGTACCAATATTGGATTTATGAACAATGTAATTTAATCCATGGGAGTAAATTTAGGATCTTTGTTTGACATAATGAATGTGAGTAGGTAAGTATATTCTCGATGAAACTCTTCTTCATGAGTTATCATAGGAAAATGGATTATAACTAGAACCAATAGATAAGTATAAACAATTGTTGATAACATAATTGATTTTTAATTTACATCCTTTATTTTTTACAAAGATGAAGAAAGTATAAGTATTGTAAGTTTTTTTTTATTGTTTTTCTATGTTTTGAGAAAGTGAAATCCCTCATAGGAAATGTTTTGTTGATTCTATAATGTTGTAATAAGTATCTCTTAGGATAGTTCGAAGAAAATACAAAAGTATCTTCTTAAGATTTGATAGGATAGAAAAAGTACATTTTGATTTTAAACATTGAAATATAAAATAAAATATATTTTCTTGGAAAAGAAAAGCCATTGATAACACAACATTAATATATCAAGATAGAAATAATTCAATGTAACAAATAAAATATTCATATATATTAAATCACATAATTCATTATAGATATTACACCAAACAATATATACATATATTAATGAAAAGTATACTGTTTACAACTCCAAAGTGCATCAGTCCTCATCCCTAATCCATAACAACAATGGATGGGATCACATTGGTGTGAATTCCATGAAAAATGTACTTGAACATGAGGTTGTAAGCAATTATACAAATAATGAAATATAAATGTTGGTCCTACTCTCCATTTACCAGGAGGTTGAGTATGATCCTGAAGTTGGTTGATATCTATTAGGAAAGGTTGACCATGTATAAAAAATAACCTCCTTAAGCTCCACGTAACCTTCTATGATTAAATATAGTAAATTGTTGTTGTTCACAATACTAGAAGGTACATAATGCATTGCAATAAGTTCAAAAGTAACCATGAAACTTTCATCTACATAAGGAATTTCCACATAAGATTTATTTTGTTTCAAGTTTTGAGACCTTTTGTCATTGAAAACTTCACAGGAAAGAACGTGAATATTGTGTTGAAGTACTCAATGTGGCTGAAATACTTTGAGATATGATGGTAATGCATTGTGTGTTCCATATTCTACATAGGTAGTTAATCTAGTAGTCACAACATCATCATTACCATTTGTTGCAAGAAGTTGTAAAGTGGTGTGATAATCATCATTCGTAGCTACAAAGTGACAAAAAATAAAGATTCTACCTTTCTAGTGCTTGTTCCCCACCTTCTTAATCGAGCTCACAGTAAAGAAAACATCAATAATTCCTACAACAAAAATGAAGATAACATTACACACTGTAAATAAAATTTTATGACATGAACTGAAAAATATAAATTAAAATATACAAATGAATACTCACCGTCAATGATTTTAGTTGGTATTTATAAAATTTTTTTTGTGTAAAACACCTAATGTGGATGCAAATTCAACATTTAGGAATATGGTGGCCTATATCAATAACATCCACATAAATTTTAAATATTGTTACTCGATAAAATGTTCCACCAATGGAAATCTCTACTAAACAATCCAACACTTTCATGAGATATATATTTTTCAAATATTGAAACCTACTTGGAAAGTTTGTATAATAAATATGGACATACGTTCTTTCCTTTATGGTAAAATCAAATGGATTTGTCAATGTCATATTTCATGTTCGGATAATTTTTCAACATGAACTACTAGATGTGGTTCTAGTACAAATGCTATACAATGAGAAATAAACAATGTTTGTGATAGTAATGGTAGCATGGAAAGATCATTTAAATTCAATGAATTTAACACTATCGAAGATATGGAGGTTATAGGATTGAAAGGATAAAAACTAATTGCAAATTTGTGGTTTAAAATGTGATTTGACAGCTCCATGGAGAAAGGTTGATGAGAATGGCCGTATCACTCTAATGAAGTTTGCAGAAAGTCATAGGAGGCTTTGAATGCTTTGTCTATCAAAACCTTATANATATATATATATATATATATATATATATATATATATATATATATATATATATATATATATATATATATATATATATATATATATATATATATATATATATATATATATATATATATATATCCATGCTTGATTGAATTTGAAAATAAGTGTGCATATTTCTAATCAAGAATATGACAACATTACACTTTTTTTGTATCTTTTCGACGATCATATATCCTAGAATATTCATACAATAAAATTCGAATGCATTCAAAAAGGGACCTAAAAAGGAACTTGATGGACTTAATAACTAGATATGAATCCCTTCCCATACCCATATTATGCACTACTATTGGAAGAGAACCATAAACCAAGAGAGGTAAAGTGTAAGGAATGTTGAAAGGAAAGGCTGTTATCTTGGACTATCTGTTGCATCAAATCCATTGTTTGAATTAGAAAGCCTTGATAAGTGGAATGAATGTACTAAGGAATGGTACATAGTTCATTCAAAACTACTTGACAATATGCAATTATAGAGGAGTGCTCCTTTCTAAGAAGGATTATGCTAGCTTTCGATTCATGGGATGATGTCCTTGATCTTGAAGAGTATCTTGTGGCTATTTCAAACAATCATCACATCCCTTTAATTACACACTTGCCAAAGGTATGGTTCTGTAAAGGGGAATCAAACATTAATATGATCTAATCAATCTATTGGAACATCCTAATTCCAAGTAATATGTGTGGCATTCTTGAGTGGAGCTATTATCTATTTGAAAGGAGACGTCTAGCTCACATAAAAAAATCCTACTTAACTCATGGAGCTAAGTTGGAGGGGATACCCTTTTTTGTATGGTGTTTACCCTTGTTTTATGGACCTTTTCACCTTGACGACTTACATATCCACCTTGGAATAACACTTGGAGGACTTACTTGCATGATTAGAGTAGTTTGTTGAGCACGCACACTCCTTAGGAGGCCTTTGGAGGTTGGATTTTTCACCTTGGATCCACTCCCTTCCTTCATTAATGGAGACACCCTTCTCTTTAGGTTTTATTTCACTTTATCATTCTACATGTGTCTTGACCACTTGATTCTTAATTGTATTTTAGACTAGATAATTGGAGATAAGTGTGTTTTACTTCTCCATAGGCTAGATTTATGGATCTCACATGAGATAATAATATTTTATTGTAAAGGAAGGTGAGAATAAATTTATCAATAGATATTCCATTTCTCTTTTGTACTCATGGTTGGATTGGGGGGGAAATACCTTTAGCATTTAAATGAAAATCTGTTGGAAAATTTTATCCTTTTCTATGCTATGGATAGCTAGCTAGAGTTCTCTCATGAATATGTTAGCTTGTAGATACTTCATAATGGATGGATGATTAATGGATGAATATTTTTGTTTGTGTTTTGATGAGTAAGTGGTTCTCTTCATTTCCTTGTGGAATTTATGAATGATAGCAAGTGTGGTTATGCTTCTCTAGTGGTGGTGGTGTCCACTCTTCTACTTTCTTTGATAGATCCCTTTTCAAATACATGGGAGGAATTATTGTGGAGAATTTTCCCCTTGAACTTCTTGAAACTTGTTGAGAAACCAACATGATCTATTAGGGTTGTATTGGAAAACCATAATTATCATTTTAATTTCACTTGTAATTTCTAAAAGAGGAGCCTTAGTTGACCCCATATTCCCATTGTAAAGACACTAGTCTTCGATCCTTCCATCAAATTCATATTCTTAATCCTTTTAAAATTATTTTGTTGGATTTACTCTTCAAATCACCTTGGAAATCATTTCCCTAAAATCCCAACAATCCTATCTAAGGGAAGCCCCCTTTGAGCTCGAGGAGAGTCAGCCTAAAGTGTAGAATAGGGTTGGTGAGGTGGCAGTGGCCCCGTCTTAGTTACACCAAAGCGTCACTTGAGATTTAGGACTTTATATGAATAAGTGGGGGGTTTTGTGATAACATGTTGGTGATGTCGTTGAGGATAACTTCCATTTCCCGGAAGACATTTGTAGATCAGTTACAATTTTTTAGGAGGATGTTATTTTAAACATCTATTCTCATCTTGGTGACTCTATTGGAAGAACACAAACCTTTTTCTTTGTAGATTTTTAAGACTATGTAGCTGTGAGATGAGACACACATCATTGTGAAGGCATTAACAACTAACTTTGACAACTCCATGGTTCTCTATTTGGATAATACAAAAACGCACTTATTATCAGATTTGAGCTCTCATGGTTTAAAAATCGTATGTGATGAAAAATGGCTCCATGGGAATTTCATGAGTAATATATTGCTATTGATGTCAAGAGGATTCCTAGTTACCTAAATCACTATTGTCAAAAATGGTTTGATGATCTTCCAAAATTTGATGGTGACCCTTCCTTGGCCATCTCTCATGTTGTAAAATTCTTGAAATACACTTGAAAAATCAATGTTATACATGAGGATGTGTTGATGAGACTCTTTTCTTACTCTCTAGATGAAAGAAAAAGGTATTAGGTTATACATTCTTGAAATCCAAAGAGTATATCTACTTTTGCATATTTAATTGAAAAACAAATCAAGTGTTGGGGCTCAAGATTTCAGAGGTATGAAGACACCTTTTAGGATCTAGTAGTAGCCCTGCAAGAACAAGATCCTCTTGACCATCGTCAAGATGATGAAGTAATCATTGAAGAAGACATTGAATTATATGAGGAGCCTCTGGTTATTTCCAACCAACTATCAGACTCTGTTGCTATAAAAAATGAGAATGGTGATGACTAGGATGAAAGTTCTACTAGTTATGAAAAGAGTGAAATTTCATCTAGCAATATAGACCCCCTACAAGGATCATTATATGTTAATATGATTTTTATTCCAAAATACCAATAAACCATAGATGCAGATGGGATTCTTTGCAAGGTTAGTGAACATACCAACATGATGGAACCTATAAAATCTTCTTGGGTAAGGGACAAGTATGACCAAATCATTGATGATTGTGTTAGCCTATATTTTCATGCTAAAGTGGAACAAAATGGGGACATGTTGGACTATGGTGATATGTTTATGATAGAATTTGGTGATGATTATGATGATACCCTATTCTCATGGAAGGATCTGAAATAAAAACAAAAAGCTGCTCCCAACCTACTACAAGTTTTGATACCCTTGAGGATCAACCAAATTGTCAGATAATGATTAAACATGTGATGAAACCCTAGACATGGACGAAAATGACTTGCACAATTATATTTCTAGTGGTGAAATGGATATTGAAGAGACATTTGGGGTCCATGGGATAAGTATTTATATCTATGAAATGGTGAATGATGAGACCATGATAGACCTGATGTTTGAGTTGGGATATAACAATCATGGGTCATATTTGGTATACTATGATTTCCCTCCTCTTTTAGATAATGATGATCACTATGGAGAATTAAAGCACATGATTGATCTAATGCCAAGTAAAATAGAGGAGTTGGCTCGTCTAACTAAAAACACTCACTTTAAAGATATAAATCCGAAGTACATTGATAAATCAGATGTAATTACATGTCTTGAAATATAAATAGGGAGAAATTTACAACTTTTTGATTTTGATGCTTTTAAAGATAGGACTAGTTTCCAAACAATCAGTGAAGAGGGTAACAAAACCCTTGGCATAGTCAAAATATATTATTGTACTTTTGGCATTGATAAATAAAATCATGTTGATACTGAAGAGACGAAGTATGTTTATGTTTCCCCCCTAAATCTAGATATGATAAATCCATTATGCTTCCTAATGTATAATTGTCATTTTAGGTAACACAAAACATTTAGATATCATATGCACTATATTTTGACAGATATCGAGTCTGTGATACCATGGATGATGCAACTAGTATTTTCTGAGGTCTTTTCTGTGAGATTAATGAGTTTATTATAGCTTTCCACTAGTTACATAAACTGTCTATATCTCTAGCTATGTAGTGACATGGTTTCTGGACCAAAAGAACATCATGATGAGGACAATGGTTACCCTCCTGGTAATCCAATTGATGAATCAAAACTTGAGCATTTTGGGTACACTTTGAATTCTGGCCATTTTTATTGTCTGATACTTTTTTCATCTAAAAAATAATATGAAATGAATGATGGGATTTAAATTGAGTAATCGAGGGAACTATTATCAATAAACACACCTAGATTTATTTTTATTTTCAATAGGGATATCCATGGTTTTCAAGTAAACATGAACTTGAAGTGATTAATGAATTGAAGGTCATCGGTTCCCCAATGTATATTGTAGAAGATGTTGTATAATATGGATTGCATAGAAAATAAAATGAAAGGAAGGAATATGAATGGAAATCCACACACAAAAATATTGTAGGAAGCATAGGAATACAGTGACAACCCAAATTATATTAATAAATGAAATAGGAAAAGACTATGAAATGCACAACAATACGAACTAGCTAGAATGGTGGTAGATTATCTTTGAAGAGAGAGGTGTTGGCTAAACTCATTCACAAGAAGACATTACAAGAGGATGAAATGGAATTTTAACATAAAGTACTAAACCCTAAATATCCAAAACCATAACCCTCGAAGATGAAGCACCAAAAGGATTGTGGGCCCCAAGGTGGCTAGTTGATATGTCAACTTCCCGGGGGCACAATGTTTGCATGCGATATCCATTTGGAGTGCATAATAG
This sequence comes from Picea engelmannii, assembly GCA_009831015.1. Classification (NCBI taxonomy): domain Eukaryota; kingdom Viridiplantae; phylum Streptophyta; class Pinopsida; order Pinales; family Pinaceae; genus Picea; species Picea engelmannii. The sequence continues at coordinate 106,989 of ML787039.1, forward strand.
CTCTTTGGAAATACATAATTGAGAAGTAAAATTTATGGTAAGCTTGGGTATACAATGGAAACCCTAGGACCTCAAATGGCTAAAAAACATCATTTAAAGCCTCAAAACGACCTAGAAAGTTTAGTACCTGAAAAATATAGATAAAAATACTTCCAAGATGGGGAAACATGTTGAGTCAGTGGAAGATATGGGTGGCCACCGATTTTCACCTTGATCATTGTCACAAGCAATGGTTCTAAGTATCCCCTAGGTGACTTGTTTATTAACTTTAGTAAAGATGATGATAGCATGTGTTTAGTGAGAATCTTGGAATGATTTTGAGTGGCAATATAAAGGATGTGGAGAATCCTGATTCCAATTAATTTCCATCAAATTTTCCATTTAGTAATACTCATGCATTTTCCACAGTGATGGAATTTGGTGCATCTAGCTCATGTTTGCAAGACAACAATATAAATGTAATTATGGATAATAAGTGTTTCGGTGATAGTATGGAATGCATACATAGAAATGATCCATAAAAAACTTATTTTCACCCCAAAAGAACTTGTGGGGACAACATACTGTTGGCAGCCAATACAATTTTTTCTATTGCCCTCTAAGCTGCCTACACCTACATCTTCTGAACTTCAAATTGACGTCACATTTTGCGAATTAACGATATTTTCATTTCATGCGATGTTTGCAAATTGGTTTCGATTTATTTTTCACGACTGAAAGCGTGAAAACTCCTCCATCGTTATTTTAATTGTCATGATCTGCTCATCAATATTCTGATTGGTGCTTACCTTTGGTTTATTGTTAAATGGCTGAAATGATTTTTTTCGAACTTTGCCAACTTTCACTTTGATTGCGCAACTTGACTTTTATTTGATTGACAAGGCATTGAGCATGCTAATTCATGAATTATACTTGATTATATAAGGGTTATGATTGATTTTGGTTTTTATATGATGTGATCCTTACTATCAAAAGATCTTGGCTTATCGATTTTTGCCACAATGTTTTATAAACTTTGGTTACATATTATACATATAGCGCATGAGTAACATATGAGACTGATTTCATATGGAATGGCAATGTTTGGAGTTATACACATGGCGCGTTTGTCAAACCTTTGGATTTTGCAATAACATTGGTTTGAATTATTACAGGTGCATATTTAAACTATGGGTTTGATTTAACGTTGAACGATCATGGTTTCAAACTATACATTGGCACATTGATATAATTGTCCACCGTTTAAACCTTGGGTTGGACGAATAAGTTTAATTTTGGTTATGATTGATTGAACAGGGATGGTACTGTGCCATTAATGTTTTGCATGGCGGTGAACTAACCCACCACCTTCGTACACGTATATTGATCCACCTCCCCTTTCATCGTTCTCGACTGTTGGCCTAAGTGATTTTGCTCATGTGTGTTTATCCAAACCCTACCATGAGCCCGAACCATGGCTCCAGTCGTGAGGGCTGAACCCAATGCCTGCCAGGCATTATTGATGTTTGATGGTGCTTACAGTGACCTTGAGGAATTTAGATGGCTCTCGTTCATACGAAAGTTTGATGGTTATAACCCTAGCGTGGCTCGGCAATTTGCATTAACCTTTGATGGCTGCCGAGCCACGGTTGGGGATGTGCAGTTGGAAATTGATGAGCAATTTATCAGTCTAGCTACCGGTCTGCCTGCTGTCGGACATAGATGGTCGAAAAATTGTAAAGTGGAGGATGTCCTGTGGACATTGCTCTTCCAGTCACGAAGAGTGAAATCCTGTGACAAAGGCTTGCCCGCAAATATGCTAAAGCAACGATGGCACGGCTTGCTGATGGTAACCAAGCAATTCATCACATGTGAGGGCCGGTATGGTTTTGTTTTCCTGTATCACCTTCGGCTACTTATGGTTTTCATGGGCTATGAGCTTAATATGCCTTACTACTTGCATAGGAGTCTATTTAAAATGTCTAAAAGGTTCAAATGGAACCAGGCCGATAACAGTCTATTTCATTTTGGGTTAGTTAAAATGCTTATGGTTTTTCATTTGGGATTACGTCAGGACTGTTGGAATGATTTTCTTAAACGCAATAATTTTGATGAGTCAAGCCCACCACAGGTTGAAAAACCTATGGTGAGCGAGAGAAAGATAGTGCCCCCTGTTCCTTACAGTGCTCTGCTACCTAAACCCCTACCCGAACCACCTATTGACCTACCCGGTTCTGTCACCAAGGATGAGAAAACTGTTAAACCCATGGATAAAAAGCCTAAGACCAAACCTGATGCGAATTCTAAAGGTAAGAAAAACGCTCGATTAATCTCTCGCATGGCAAGAAACAAACCAAAATTTCCTGTCAACCCTGACCCCATCATGGTGAGTGAAGACTCCGACTCAGAGATTGAACGTTTCCTGGCAAGTGAGTATCCCTATTCCAAAGGTCTGTGTAACAAACCCTCTTACGACTTTGTCGAGAACCTCCCACCTTGCTTGCAAAATGATCCAAATTATCCAGGCATCAAAATGCCTTGTCACACCCCCGATGACTCACCAAAACCCCCTCCCGTCCTATCTCAACCAGCTTCTCCACCATGTGATCAGTGTGGCTTGTGGTTAGAAAGGTATTACCTCGATGTGCCAATGCTGCAGTCCAGAATTCATGCTCTGGAGGATCAAGTTGCAAGGCTCTCTAGTCAACAGGATAAGATGCCATCCACTGATAAGAAGCAGCGAACAACAGGTTCGATTTTGTTTAAGAACGTGGAGTCGGCAACATAAATCGTCAATTCAAAATTGGCGTAGCTAGAACAGCCTCACTGGTATGACTTTCACCTATTTATATGACATGATCATAAACTCTGTTTATATCGGGAATCTGCTCTGTCGCATAAGCATGCACTTTTGTATATAATTTTGTTTTGATAAATCAATTTTCATTATCGTTTAAGTTTCGATTGGATTTGGCTTTGATTCGAGTGATCATGGGATAGATTTGATTTGTTTTAATTTGTTTTAATCGAATACTCTGTTGATAATCGAAGTTGTTAAACACAGGCTATTTTTGGTATTCCAATTTTGAACACAGTCCATATCTCATTTCGAATTGGTTATATCCTATGCGATATGGTTGGCGATTATGGTTAACTGTTGTGATTGTATGTTCTATATTTTCTGACCAATTCGAATACCATTTTGTTATTACATGACCGAATTGCGAATAGATATGAATCGTAGCTGTTACATCCAACCAAATCGATTCAGGCTGTTTTGTTTGACCGTGTTATCAGATCGCAACAAATATCTTGTTTGAATTCGATTCGAGGAATGAAGTTAACTGTATCCAGTCTTACGATTTGTTTCTATAATTAAACTCAGCCATATTCGTTTTGATTATTTACCCAGTTTATATTATGAATTTTTTTACACTCCTGTCTGTTGACTGTGTGGTGATCAATAACGAAATTCGTTTGAGTATGATTTCATTGGAATATAATCGAAACAGTTTACCTATCTTTACACTTGATTGAATGATATCAATGCTATGACTATAACGAGTCAATGGTGGTTACGACCATTATTTCGGTCATATCTGTTAACTGTTTGACACTCAGCGAACGAAGTCTATAGCAAAGTTTGTGGATACTGTTATGCATGTTTCATTTTGATAATAATCGTAACAGCCTTTCTATATTGGCATTTGATTAAAACGATATGAATCCTATGCACATTTCACAGCAGTAACCAATCGACTATGATTGTTTGGATTATGATTGCATCGTATCTTATACGATCTGGTTCACCATCGATTTCATTTGTTATGAAATAGTCCTGTTATGATTCGACCTGATTTTATGGCAACTGAAAAACAAAGCATTCTTACCCTGTCCCGATTGCATCCTTTTCGATTTGGTTTGATTTGAATGATACATTTGCTTGAGCCATTAGTAAATCGATTTTAACGTTTGTTAAAAGAAAATTAAATTGGATTGTTTTAAAAAGATTTCGTTTGATTTCTATCTGATTCTATTTGCTATTTTAGACTAGCTACATAATCAGATGATTCTGTAGCTAAGTCTGTAGGATCAATTTTTTAGTGTTTTGTTACTGAAATATCTCTCTAATTTGATATTTGTGTTCTATTGCAGGTAAATTCAAAATTGCAATTGACTTTATGAGCAGTTGGAGGATATCTCAAAGATTTCACTTGCATTTTATTTTCTTAGTTTAGGTGATTTTGGGATATCTCCCAGATTATGTAAAACTGTTTGATATTATCCACAGGGATGTTTTAACCTGTGGAGAGACCTATATATACTTATGATTTTTGTAATAATCATCATCCTCATTCATGGGAGAACAAGGATATGGAATTCTAATACAGAATGGAGCAGAATTGATGTTTTGTCACAGCTTTAGCTTCTCAATATATCAACATTTTGTTTCATGTTTTTTATATCAATTTGCTTATGGTTTATGACTACTTTAGCTATCTAGATCATGTGCAAATGATATAATGTTAATCACAGTAATCCATATCTGGTTTCTTCCAATTGTATAAAAGACATAACAATTGTTAATTCAGTTTGTGAATGACAGGTTTATCTTCTTCATTGATTGAATTATCAAATATAAGTTTTTGCATAACAGGTTTCCCTTATTGCAGAGATTTATACATCTTATAATTGTTATGATATTTTTATGTCTTGTTTGTCCTGCAAACCAACTCGAAGAGCAGCACAGCCGATCGTTTACGAGAAGCTTTTGGGCCAATCCGGTGCGAGTTTCCTTCCTCCGACCAGCTTCAGAGTCATCACACACGGGACAAATTAGGAGTGCTTCCAGGTCAGTTAGTCTTTTCCTTGCTGTTTCCATTAAGCAGTTTAGTTTAGAAATAATTTCAATTAGATTTATATTAGATCGTTTAATTTCAGAAATTATATTAGATTGTTTAATTTCAGTAAGTTTTATTTCTTTTTCATAAAATATAAAAAAATCAAAAAACATACCTGGCTGTCTTAAGGAAGTAATCAATTGAGTTTTGCAGGTTTTAACTAAATCTGTAGATTGTTCATAGTGTACATTTTTGAATAAGTAATATTGCAGCTAGTGATTAGATAGTTGATTTGAGTTATTATAGTAATTAGTAGATTGTATATAATAGTTAGAATAGTTATATTTAGTTTTAGTTTATTTATTAGTTTGTTTTAGTTAGATTAGTGTATTAGTTAGTTTTTAGTTAATTTGTTTTATAGGTTTTAGTTAGTTTAGTTTCTTTTATTTAGTTTGTTTTCTTTTATTTAGTTAGTTTAGTTAGTTTTAGTTTGCTTATTTAGTTTAGTTAGTTTTATTTGTTTTAGTTAGTTTAGATTAGTTTCTCTTTGGTTCTCTTAAAGACCTTAGAGTGGCCAACGGAACCGTTAAACTCGTCAGGGTGGTCCATTCCAAACGGCTTGGGTTATCTAGACAACCCCGGACCGGTTCCACTCTCTCAATTGACGAACGCACTGTTTCGCCCGTCAACACATACCTCCATATTTGACACATAAGGATGGAATTTTCGGTATGAAAGCCTCATAGAGTCATTTTGACCTTGAAATGATTCCATATCTGAACACAACAGTGGAATTTCCTTTAGTCATAATTGTTTCATCTTCTAAAGTTTTGGGCGGTTACAATAAGGTTGTTGGCATAATGATGATTGATGACACTGTTATCCCTCGAGATTTTCTAGGCTATCAATGAAACAATGTCCAGGCACCCTGAGGGCTAAGGGTTAGGGTGAGACTTAAATCCATGCTTGTAGTAAATAAAATCGTGTGAAAATTTGGGTAAGTTTTTCTCTCTCGCTTATAAAAATCTCGGTCCTCAAACAGTTTCATTCGAGATACTTAAACCATTCGACTCCATAAGGCATTTGTCCATGAGTGTTTCATAAAATTTGATTTTAAGAGTGGCACAAATGGTGGATTATAAGAAATATAAGATAAGAATATAAGGCAATGAAGAGAATGAATCTTGTATCTTATGGAAACACAATAACGTGCTGAGCAATTAAGAATTCAATAGTTCTAACACATATACCAAATCATTAAAACATGCATCAAAAAATTACATCTTCAAATATCTAAATCCACAAAGGTACCCTCTGCACATCATTAAACATATGAAGAAATGTCAAGAAGTGGTCATTTGTTAAGAGGAAATCACTCCAGTATCATAAGAATATAACACAAAGAAACACTGAACATGTCATATAACTTGTTGATTGAGATTTTATTAATGGGGATCTGATACGAGACGCCTAAAATGAGAGCGACGGATTTTACAAGAGCACATGCACAAAAAGAGAAGAGATAGACTAAAGCATAACACAGGGGATGAATCTCATGGATCATGCAACCTTAATTATCTATCTGTGCATGAGGATGGTGATAACAAAACTCTGGTTGTAAGAAAATCTTAAATTCTCCAAGGTGCCAACCTGAGAAATTAGCTCCTTATCTTGTTTTATAGGCTCTTGATTTGTAATAAAACCATTCATTTAATCCAATACTTCTTCTTGAAAATGGATATTCCTTGTCAAAATATTGATACCGCATCTAGTTTTCTAACTTATTTCTAACTGATTTTTTTCCCGGTAAAAATAACTTTTTACCCCCAAAGATGACCTGTTGACCTATTTGAAGTGCAATTAGCCCTTTTTTAAACTCCCGATAAGCGCCCATGCACTGGAAACTTAGCTTTGGGCCCTTAGCGATTGATTTTTTCTGTTAATTTCTTTAGGGTGCTTGATGTCTGCTAGCTCTTTTCAGTCTAAGAGCTATGTATGTTCACTTCTAGATTCTATCTTGTCAAATTCATCCTCATAACCTCGATCAACATGCGTATCAGTGATCAGATCAAATATGGTACTAAAATCGGTTCCAACGGGGACAACATACTATTGCGGTCTGCTGAGAATTGTAGATCAAGTTCCTTCCTCTATTGGGTTATGGATTTTGTGTTAAAATAAGAGGCCCTCCATGCACTTGAAAATTGATATGATAGGTGAAACAAAATTTCTCAGCAACTTAAAATGTTAGAAACCTAACTATTTGCTTATGTGGTTAATGGTGAATGAACTAAAATTAAAAAATACATGAACGAGAATGGAAAAAGATTTATTTATATACATGATGAGAAAATATTGCAACATTTAGTAATGTAAGAAATGGTTGAGGAACCTCCCATTCACATGAGCCCCAAACAACTCTCCATCTAGCCATGCCAATTCATATGTGTTGTTATCTTGAGATGCAACAACTTGGAGGTGACCAAGCCAAATATTTTTGAATGTACCATGCTTTCCCTTTATCTCTCTTCTGACATCCCAATTCAGGACCATGTCTCCTGCCTTGAAGTTTATTTCCTTGGTCCTTTGATAAAAAAATTATTTCATTTGTGCTTGGTGAGTTTGGGACTTTATATGAACATGATCTCTTACCTGTTGAACTTCAATCAATCAACTTATTCTTTTATGCATGTCATCAGGTTCATCCTTCTCCTCTTGTAGAAGATTCATCATGAGAAGACTAAGTTAGATAGGAAAAATGGCTTCTAACCCATACACCACCTTAAAAGGAGAAGTTCCAATAGACCTCTTTATGCTTACTCTGTCTGCCCAAAATGCATATTTCAGGTGAGAATCTCATGCTTTATTTCTTTGGGACAACATATTCTTGATGATCTTGATGAATTTTTTATTTGAATACTTTTCCTACAAGCCACTAGCTTGGGGATAATAAACAATAGAGTGCCCAATCTCTATGTTGTAATTTTGGAAAAATTGCAATAACCTAGTGTTATGGGATTATTACCCTGTGACCTTGGGTTTGTGTCACAACAAAGCCCGACCATATCTAAAAGAAAAACTCTACCCTCACACACACAAACTCAAAATAAAATAACTACTATGGAAGAGGGAAGATAAGAGGTCACACCTTGTATCCTAACATTTGATGTCATTCCTCACTCTCGACCTTTGATTCACTCTTGATCTATGTCGGTACCAATCTACAAAAGGAGATCAAGTCGATACGAAAACAAGGTAGTTATGAAATCAAGTTATACATGTAATGCGCAAATTAAAATATGTAAAACAAGTTAACATATATAAATATATTGAACAAAATTAGACATGTATGGAGGGAAACATGACTCTTTTATTGAAAACAATATAAGTAGGTAGTTACAACCTGAATCTAACCGTCGACACTGCCTTGAATCCAACAGCCTAGGTTCCTCCACTAACCCTTAAAGCATCAACTCAACAAAATGGATCTTCCTTGAATGAATTGGAATGGATAGGAACAGACCCTCTAGTCATATATGAGAGAGGAAGGAATGCTGGAAAACAAATTTCCAGATCATGGGGATGTTACTCAAAGGATCAGGGAAATAGGGAAGCTTGCGGATTCGTCAATATAATATTTCACTTAGATTGTCTCCCCTCATCCATACCCCCATAGGTGCTTATATACTATCCTCAAGGGTTTGAGGTGGTTGTATTCCATTGTATACGAGCCAAGGGAAGTTTGGGAACAAGCCCAACCGTAAACGTCACCTGAAAATGCGGAATATTTTCATTTTTTCATAAAATTGAGGGTATATGCAGTTTGCACACTAGAAAATAGAATATCTACGTCATCTTCACATGGGTGAATCACATTTGACAACAAAAGTGTTGTTTTTTAGATGATTTTGATGAAGAAGAATGGGATTTAAGTTTGCAAGCTAGGGAATGGACTAGGCCATATCGCAAATGTAATTTGGTGTGGCAATTTGTGCTATAACATATGGCCCCTAATGTGTGGTCAGAAGTGAAATTGATGGCTGAAATATATTATAACTATGAGAGGTGAGGATGCATTGAATTAAGTCCAATGAAATATCCTGAATAACTGATCCAAGAACAAAACATTCAACATAAATCAGGTAAGAATATTCTCGTCCCGATTCAGACATACCCATGCTTAGGATTGATGTAACCATGGTGACCAAATAAAATACATTGTGGATACATGAGTAATGAAAGAAGAACTGATGTCCATGGCCAATAAAACTATACATAGTGGATCCATGTGATATATATAGAAGTAGCAATCATGGCCACGAAAAATACATATTGGATCCATGCAAATGTAGATCATAGCCATGAATGAATACACAATGGATCTATGTATCGAAATCAAATAAGAGGATATATGGAGTGAATGAGGTGAAAACAATGATCCTCTGCAAGTACCAATGTATGTGGGGGTGGTAAAATCAATATAGGTCATGGAGGAGAACAAAATATGTGATGCTCGTACTTCACCCGAAGTCTTCAAAATGATTCATTGTGGTATGAGTCTACACTATGTGAAGAAATGTGTTGAATTCGAACACAATGAAACACTGTTTGATTATCGATCATTGATGTATACCATTAAAAAATGCGATACTAACCACCGATGATGATAATGGGCATCAAGGTACCTAGTACAATATAGAAAGTGTGAATAAATGAGTTGATGTTGAACACCTAATATCAAGGGACATTGATGTATTCCCACTGTCAATAGAGATGGAACCTTCCACTGATGACTGCAAGACCCAAGGTACTAAACATGACTCTAGATACCTATCTTAGAGTAATATGTGTTGAAGTTGATAGGAAGAGATCCGCTGGAAGGAAGGCATTGAGGCACCCCCCATCATCCAACATGAGGAGTAGTAGAAGGCCAAATATTTGTAAGGACTCAGAAGAAAATATTGTAAGGACCACAACAAGGTATGACTTCAACATGTACCAGATGGAATAGTGCATGACATAGACTCTCTGAATAGTAGTCAATGATGAAGACTATTGACAAAGACGAGGAATCCACCAATGGGGTCAAAAGGAAACCAAGGTACTGCATGAATCCTTATGTGTGATGATTATTGTTGACATCAAACACAAGGGAAACCTCTTAGTCAACTACCAATGATGGTTTTTCCTCTATTGAGTGCAAGGTCATGTATCAAGGATGTAAATAATCCCAGGGTGAAACTCTAGGTCATACTCTCAGAGAAACCTGTCGGAGTCGATAAGAGAAGACCCACCAAAAATAAGTCAATGGGGACCTTCAATACTAGCACGAGTGAAGTACAAATATACTTGTGAAATTGAGACATACTTGATTGACATGGGAAGTATGACTTGGAAAGTCATGGATTTTTGCAGAGTGTCCGACTCAGGTTGAAACTTCCTTTGAAAAAAATAATGACACATTATGTTACATAGGAATCATGGATTACAAATGAGGATACATCTGTGATACATGAGGCATTGAAAGATAGTCCATATGACTGGAAGAATAACCAGCCAATGAGGATTATACTCAACAAGGAGAAAAGTCTCCTAAATCCATACTAAACCCAAAAATATTGAGATACTGACTCAAATATTGTTCTTTGTTCAAGGAAGAAAAAATTGGTTCCAAACAAATAGATAAACACTTCTCCCCCTTCTTTTTATTTATTTTATTTTTTTGTCTTTTTCATATTATTAAAGCCTGAAAAAGGAATAAAAGAATGCTATAAAACATTGGAGGAAACAAGTGTCGTGGGCAAGCAAACTAGTTCCAGAGCACAAGGAACATACCTATACTCAATGCAAGGAAGCATGTGCATGATAAGGACAATAAGGGGAACGTCTCCATTAGGGTTAAAAGGTGTCGAGTCATAAAGGCATAAATTGCAAGGCTAGAAACTAGTAGGAATGCATAAACAAATGGTTCAACAATGGCAAGATGAAGTCAGCATTAGGCCTAGTCGCACGAGCGATTAACACATAATGATATTACAACTCAACAAAATTGTGAAAACCCCATGGGTAAGTTAGAAAAAAAGAGATTGAGAGGAATTCATGAGGCTTCAATGCAAAGACATGGAGGTACTAAACAAGGCTTCTAAGCCTACAAAAAAAACTACAACATGGGTGTCAAAAAGGCCAATGAGGTACTAACTAGGACACCCATGAAGAGGTAATCTCTACCATCTATAAAAAACACCTTTAAAGAAACTTTAAGGTATAATGTCATGAACGAATGAGGTGGATCCTATGGAAGATATGTGATCAATATAGATAAATGCATCGTGTAGGCAGAATAGAACCTACCCTATATGCCAGTAAAGAACACAATACATACTGAAGAATCTGAAAATTGCTGACATAAGTAGCAGCGTATGTTAGAGGGAGTCATGTAGGTAATTTCCAGAAAACGATTGAGAAGAAGATATGCAACTTCAACGCAAAGACATGGCGGAAATAAATAAGACTCTCAGCCTATGAAAGTATTTCGACATGGGTTCCAAACTGAGAAGAAGGTTCTAACTAGGGCACCCATGAACGTTAGGCTTTACCACATGAATTACAACACTTCTAAAAAACAAATAAGGTTTTGTGTTGCAACTTAGTGGGGTCAATCTAAGGAAAAATGAAATAGGAAATGGATAATGAAAAAATTCATGAAGGGGAAAATCTAACCTATATTCCAGTTTTGAGATCATTACCTGTCAGAATAGATCAACATGGAACAAAAAGGTACTAGAGAAAATGTCTCTGAAGTCCTATATATAAGGCCAAAAACACTTACCCAGAAGTTAATAAATGTATATAGAAATATATGGTAAAAACATGTTTTATTGAATACTAAACTTAAAAACAAGAAACCCTAAAAGTACAAAATGTACAGAGGACTGCAGAGCTTTACGACTTATGCATAATAGTTTTCCTAGTAGAGCCCATTGTTAGGATCAGTCCAAGGGATTCTTTGGTAGACAACCTGTAAAACTTCCAGTTCAAGAGGAGGTCAAAAATACAAAAGCATAGCTTCAAGGATAGCCTCATATGAAGGAAATTCAACATCTAGGAAACTGAGACTCAAAGACTCACCAATACCAAGGCTTGAGGTCTCACAAATAGTAATATTAGACTTAAGGGGAAATCCCATATTACTCAGGCCAAGAGGGGAAATAAAAGGCTTACATTCCCCCATTGGATACAACACCTATTCAATTGTCAATACCTTGTGTTGAGAAGGCCAACATGATTGCAAAGGATCCTTCTCAAAAGAAATTGAACACCAAGGATAAGACACTGCATAATTCACCCGTGGCGAGGAAGAGTCTTCTTGAACACTAGGAACACGCAAAGGGGAAACCTGAGGTGAAATTGAAATAGGATGGTGATTATAATATGAAATTTCATAATAGTGAAAATGCTTCCATTATGAGGAAAATGCATCACATTAAAAAATTTAGACACCACAACACTTATACCATAAAAATAATCACATCCCAGAAGCATATTGAAGTCTAAAGGGCTTGACACCACTAAATGATCGACTATGATAGTCTTCCCACCTAAAGTGATAGGAAATTGAGGAGGAATCCCCAAACATTCACTAGGTCTTCTATCGAAATCCAACAACTCACTCGTAGCTGACACAAGCTTGGGAGAACCCAAATCTTTCCAAGATGAGGACGATAAAATACCGACAGAGGATGATTCATCTACAATAAATCGAGACACTCCTTTCAACATAGATTCAACCAGAACCGTTATATGGAAATGTGCATAAGAAGGAAGGTGAGGCTCCAAAATATCATTTCAATCAAAGGAAACCATCCTAGGACTTGGAGGGAGCATACTCTAAGAGAGTGTAATGCCCCCTTGTTTAGAAGGTACTAAACTGGAAATGCTAAAGACATAGTTGAAAGATGCATCACTCCCCGAAAGAAGAGTGGGATCAGCTGAAGATTGCATTGTTTCAACCACTTTGGAAGACTAGTCACTCTTCAAGAGAAGAGTGGGATCAAATGAAGATTTCATAGACATGACCACTTCCTCAACCACTGGTTAAAAAGGATGTGAGACAACATGGTAAAGAGACACATCACCCCCCAAAACAAGATTGATATTGTCTGAAGATGGGATCGACACGATGACTTCATCAACCAACTATTGATTAGTTTGTTGGGAAACCCAAGATTACACAAAACTAGAAGGGACTTCAGACAAGGACCATGCTCTTCGGACCATGACAATAACATGGCACAAATGAGTAAAGCGGTCTCATTTTCAAAGCATATAGGGGAACTTAGGCTTACATCCTATACATCTAGGCTTCTCAATTGTATCAATTCCCCCAACAATATTTGCAGTGGCCAATGGGTTTCCCCTGGCCTAACTAGAAGAGGTCGAGTGTTGGCCTCCAACATGACTTGTATAGGTCAATGACTTTTTTCCAGTATAATTAGCAGTGACTAGACTCGTGCCCCTATAATGACTAGCAGTGGTTGTTTGCATATCTCCAACATGACTCATAGAGGTTGGTGAACAAATGGCAGTATGACTTGCAGTGACTGGACTTGTGCTTCCAATGTGACTTGCAATGGCTAGTTTCTTTCCCCCAACATGACTCATAGAGGATGGTGACATGTCTCCAATGTGACTAGCAGAGGTTGGTGACAGGTCTCCAACATGACTAGCAGAGGTTGGTGACTTCTTCTTCTTATTCTTCCTCTTCCTATTCCTTTTAGAATTATAGTTACTATTAGCAAGAATTTCACTAGAAGAGAGAGAAGGAGAAGGAGTAAACTTTGTGAATGTAGAAGGTAAAGGATCAACATCCATATGATTCTCTTGACATAAGGTACTTATCTGAGAATCATTAAGAACATTCAGGACATTCATAGTGGTCCACAACTAAATCGGTAGTCCTACATTCAACCTAACAATGTCCAAAGTTGCCATCTAGGGGGCACCAATGTTTCCAAAGAATGGAAATGCACAAGAATCCCCTTGGGTGGGGGTCCCTTGGTTGGTATCCTCCAAAACTTTGGCCATAAATTTCTTATACATAGGCTCGTACCTTGTGGGATTGTTCATGTCCATAAAAGTCTCACGCACTGACTCTAGTGAACCAGTGGTATAAAAACCCATTCCTTCTAGGAGGTGACTCCACACTTTCAATAAAAATAACAGGGGTCCTTCCTGACTAGTGGAGCGGTTGGTCATGCACCTTGAATAAACAATCCAAAAGCAGTGATGTTGACACAACCTAAGGCCAACTATAAAAATCAACACTCCACTAAAAATTCCTGAGCGAAGAATCACAAACAAACAACGTTTCCAAATCTTAAACTCAGGTGGATAAGGGACCTTCCAAAAAAAGGAATGGGTTGATTAAGTCTCGTGAACCAGTGAACAAAGGAGTGAGAAGTAGTTACCCCGACCTCCACTAACCAACCTTATCCGATGAAAATACCCACACTTTTTGGGGCACCCTCCAAAAGTACTAAAAAGTGTCATACAAACTCTGCCCCAGGTACCATGGGAACCCCCCCGCGGTCACCTTTAAGATCCCTAGGAAAAACAACTAAGGTCACCAACTCGCAGTAAACGTCCGGGAGGTACAATTGATAGTTGGGATCGAATGTATGGGAAGGGTAACTAATCCCGAAGCCTTGAAAGCACCACCTCTCATGAAGGTAAGGGCACTGATGAAACCACCAATATACCATCTCTCCACTACACACATTTAGGCTTCAAAGGGGTTATCTCCTCGAGTCTCCTTCACACAACCTCATGTTTGACTCCTATGTTAGAGGAGCTTCCCGACTATACTTATGTGAATATGGGTTTTTCACTCCCTATATTAGAATCCTATGTTTTTTTTATCTCCCTTATATATTTATCTATCCAATCCTAATCCAAGGCCCTAACCCTAAACTTGTTTCTGAACCCTTAAAGTTTAGTAAATTTCAAGTTTATCATTCGTTTTAGCGGTTGTTCTTAATCAAAGGGTATGAAAGTGCAATTGTTTCAGACTCTTGCAAAAAATAAAATTATAAGAAAAGTGGAAAATAAAACTTTACACTAATTCTTCAATGAAAAAGAGTTTCAAAAAATAAAAAATGCATGAACAATCCTTCAAACCTTGAACTACAATTTTTTCCTTTTTTGATGCAAAATGAAGAATGCAACTTTCAAGTGAGACAAAATAAGAAAACAAAAGGATTTTATTTCTTATTTTTCATTTGAAACAATTTCAGTATGAGAAGAAAAAAAAATCCTATGCTAATATATTTTTCCTTTTCAAATAACAATGCAAAACAATGCAAAGAAAGAAAGAGACCTAACTAGCAAAAAACTAGGTTTTTGTTGTTTTCTTCTTCTTTACACCAAAGAAAAACTAACAAAAGATGATAAAAGAGAGATTTTATTTTATTTTATTTTATTTTAATGTTTGAAAAATCCAAGTAAAAGAAAAAAGAAAAGTCTCAAACTCAGATACAAACTCAATCTTCAAAAATGACCACAATAGTGCCCAAAAATCGAGATCCTGAGAACAAGACTAGTCTTAAGGTCTTGCAATCCAAGGGATAAAAGAGAGACCAATATGGATAAAAAATATTTTTTTTCCAATCAAATTTAATGCCTTACCAACCTCCTATAGGCCACAAAAATTTCCAGGACCAAACTCCCCAAAAATGATCCCTAAACTAGCTGAAACAGGGCTTCAAAAAGGCTGAAAAACAAGCAAAAAATCACTTTTTGGAGGTATACACGATTCACTCCACTGTGAATAGCATATATAAGCTTATATACACAATTTATAATTTAAGGGAGTGTGTATGAAGTTTATACGTGTTTTTTCCTTCTACAAAGTGTGTGTATGCACGATTTGCCCTTCTACAAAGCACGTATATGACCTAATACTTACATGTTTTTTAGCACTGATATACAAACTTTACTCCTATATAAGGGTAGTGTATGTACATGGTTTATGTCAAAGGAAAGAGCATATGCAATTACAAAAAAATGGAAAATTTTGGTATAAATCCCAAAAACCAAAAGGCAACAGAGAGACCAAAAGAAAGCCAAAAACACTGGGAAACCAAGAGCAGGAACTTCTAATCTAACTTTCAAGTTTTCAGAGACTTAAAACATCAATCAAAGAAAAAATCAAACCAATAAGGCTCATATCATATTGAAAACCCAACTTAAATACTGTAAAAACTAAGAAAAAGGCCCCAAAACCAAATTCTTACTCAGATACATGACTGTGTATATAGCAAATAACATACATACGCTATTCAAACAAAGGAAAATCGTGTATATACACGATTCAACCAGAGATAAAGTGCATATGGCTTAGGAAAAATTCAAAAAAGGAAATTTCCAATCCAAGGGGAAGCTTCCAGAAACTTGGTAAAAGTTTCTGAGATATCAAATGCTTTGAAAGAAAGCCCAGAAAACAAGAAATTTACAGAAATCAAGACAACACAAGAAACCCTAAGACTAGCCCAAACCAGAAGAAAAGATCCCCAGTATGGTCACCAATTCTGTTATGGGATTTTTACCCTATGAACTTGGGTCTGTGTCACAACAGATCTTGACCGTATCTAAAAGACAAACCATACCCTCACACACACAAACTCAAAATAAAGTAACTACTTTGGAAGAAAGAAGAGAAGATGTCACACCTTGTATTCTAACGTATGATGTCGTTCCTCGATCTCGGCCCTTGATGATCCAGAATATATTTGCAGAACGAAATGAATACAAATTATTATCAAAATATGCTTAACATAGAATAACAGATATACAGTAAAACCGATTTCTATTCAATAAGGAAAAAAACTGAAACTGTAAAATGTAGCGGAAACAAGCTTGCTAGAATGGTGGCAGCTTATATCTGAGAAGAAATGTGATGGTTGTGCTCATTCACAAGAATATGATTACAATGAGGCTATGAAGGAATTTTTACAATAAACAGGAATTTCAAAAACCCTAGACATCCAAAAAACCTAACCCTAGGAGATGAAGCGCCAAAAGTCATGTGGGCCCCGTTTGGGTAAGTTAGTACATCAACTTCCTGAGGTCGTAACTTTTACATGCGATCTATGTTTTAGGTGCACGATAGACCGTTGGAAAGGTCTATCTGAGGAATACACATTTTGTTTCTATTTATTGTGGCGAGCCCTACAAAAAAGTTGTTTAGGTCCTCAAAACCACCCTGTAAGTCAAGGACCCGAAAACTAGGGAAAAAACTACCAAAATGAGCTAGTTGGAATAGGTGGGAGGCGAACGACATCCATCTGGATCACTTGATTCGCTCCTGATCTCTTATGGTACAAATCTACAAAAGGATATCAAGTCGATACTAAAACAAGGTAGTTATGAAATCAAGTTATACATGTAATGTGCAAATTCAAATATGTAAATCAAGTTAACATATATAAATAGATTGAACAAAATTACACATATATGGAGGGAAAAATAACTCTTTTATTGAAAACAATATAAGTAGGTAGTTACAACCTGACTCTAAGCATCAACACTGCCTTGAATCCAACTTCCTAGGTTCCCCCATTGGCCCTTCAAGCATCAAATCAACAAAATGGATCTTCCTCAAATGACTCAGAAGGGATAGGAGCACACCCTACAGTCATATACAAGAGAGGAAGGAATGTTGGAAAACAAGTTTCCAAATCATGGGGATGCTACTCATAGGATCAAGGAAATAGGTAAGCTTGCAAATTCATCAACTTAATCTTGAACCTAGGTTGTCTCACCTCATCCATACCCCCATAGGTTCTTATATACCATGTTCAAGGGGTTCAGGTGGTTGTATTTCGTTGTGTATGGGAAAAGTGAAGTTTGGGAACACACCCAACCGAAAAACCCACCCAAAAATGTGAAATATTTTTATTTTTTCATAAAATTGAGGGTATACACGGTTTGTACACTAGAAAATATCATATGTACGTGATTTTCACATGGGTGAATCACGTATCACAACAAAAGTGTTTCTTTTTAGATGATTTTGATGAAGGGGAATGGGATTTAAGTTTGCAAGCTAGGGAATGGACTAGACCATCTCACAAATGCAAATTGGTGTGGCAATTTGTGGTCTAACACCTAGTAGATTTGAATGCTTGGGCAATTTTAGTTATGATATTTCTTAAATATGCCCAATATGTTTTCCTTGAGGAATTCAATGATGAATGTGTCAGTTTTTTCCCTTGAGGGTATGGATTCTACCCATTTCGTGAAGTAGTTTGTGGCTGTCATAATCCATTTTTGTTTCCCACTTGAATTCGAGTTGATTTCACCAATGAAATCCAAACACCATTGTTGAAAAGGTGCCTTTTCTTTAATAGGCCTAAGTGGGAGGGGTTGCAATGTTTTATTTCCAGAAAACAACTGGGACTCTACACATTCTCTAACCATGCAATTTACATAAGAAAACAGTGAAGGCCAGTGATAGCCATCCCTGAGGATATTTTATGCAGTGGATCTCTAGGCATGGTGTCCCCCACACACTCCCTTGTGAAACTCGTTTATGATGTCTTCCGTTTCTCCTTTAGTAAGGAAATTCAACATTATTCCTCATGGATCCTTCCAAAACAAAATTTCCTCTAAAAGTCAATACTTTATAGCCTTGAGTTTAATATATCTTGTCTTTGATTTATCCCATGATGGCTGGAAGCTTAAATTCTATAGGTAAAATATTATATCCTTGTACCATTCAGAATGAGAAAACTTAGGATTTACCTTCAAATATGTTTCTTGTGTTTCATCTTCTTCTCGTTCTATTGTGATGATGTCCGCTAATAGATAATTTATATCAAGAGCCCTGAATTTTGATTCAACTAGCAGTTTAGCAAGTCGTTTTCCTTTTATCATCTTAGTGGGTTTGATCTCCAAATCATATTATTGAAGTTTGCAATCCATCTTCCTCTTCTTTCTTCACTATCAGGATGAGTAAGAATATCCTTTATTGTACTAGTATGTACGTATGCAAATATTTTTTATTGCAATATATAATATCTAAAAGCTTTCAATGCCTTGACTAAGGCATATGCTTGTTTCTCTAGGTTGTTATATCTCAATTCAACATCTCTTAAAGATGTATTAAATAAGGATATATGCTTCTCTTGGTTTTCTTCATTTTTTTTGTAACAATACAACAACTATGGTATGTTCTAAAGAAAAGGAGAAGACACATAACTCTTTATCATAGTTTGGGTGGAATAACAATGAAGACTCTCCCAATGCCTCTTTGATTTGTTGAAAAGACTCATTGGCCTCAATATTCCATTTTATTTCATGGTTCTTTCTCAACATGTCTGTGACGTGCTTTACCACTTCAGCAAAACTCGGGACAAGCCTCCTTAGAAAATTGATTATGCCAAGGAAGGATTGTATTTCTTTATTGTTTCATGGAAGGTAAATTTGCTTGATGACCTCTAACCTTTATGGATATATCTTCACCCCCTATTTGGATACTATATGGCCAAGGAGATTTTCTTTTTTCATAGACAAATAATACTTCTTAGGATTTAAGGACAAGCCAAATTTTCTTCATTTCATAAAACTCTGCCTCAGATGTTTGATGTGATCTTCATCTGTCTTTGAGAAAACAATCATGTCATCAAGATATATAACAATATATAAAAATGAATTTGTCTTTCTCTCCCACAAAGGCTATTTCCATGGCTCATTGAAATGTGGCTCCTGCATTAATCAAACAAAAAGGCATTTTTTCATACATGAAATTTCCCCATGGGGTTGTGAAGGTTGTCTTTCACCTGTATTCATGATGCATTGCCACCCAGCTATATCCTAATAAACCATCCATTATAGAGATTTTGTTTTCTCCCACTACTTTCTACAGTATGTGATCCATCTTAGGCAAAGGGTAATTATATTTTAGAGAGAATTTATTTAGGTTCCTGAAGTCTACACAGAACCTTATCTCTCCACTCTTTTTCCTAACAGGAACTAAATTTTCCACCCATTCAAAATATCTGAGGGGAATTATGATCTGAGCATCTATAATTTTTCTCACCTCTTTCTCTATAGTAGGTATCAAGAGATGATTGACTTGCATTAGTTTCTTCCTAAAAGTATTAGTACCATGATTGAGTGGTATTCTATGTTGTATGATGTTGGTATCCTAAGTATTTAAGTCTTCATATTTCCAGGAAAAATCATCCATGTACTCCTTGAATAGATGTAGATATTTTTCCTTATGTTCACCAGGGATATCCTTGGACAACTTTATGTATTTGGGCTCATTTTTTGTCCCAATGCTGCATTCTTTAGTGTTGTCATCTTTAGGAAGAACTATAGGCTTCACAGGTACATCATTTCTATCAAAAAACTTCTCCAATGGTACCAACCCTTTGGGAATAAAGTTATTCTTGAGTTGAAGGACCTTATGGTCAACCATATAATTTATAAATTCATGAGTGATTTCAATTTATTCCTCATTCACCTATTTAGAATCATCTTCATCATCTAAATCAATATTAGTGTTTGCGAACTCATCTATTACCTCTATGAACTTTTTGATTTGCTGGTCATATTAAAACACTTTTCAATATTTTATATTGTCAGGGATAGATTGTCTATACCTCATCTCTATCTCATATTTCATTTGGGGAACAACATGTGTTTTAAAAGTACTAGCTACCACTGCTAAGGAATCAACTTGTTGATTAAATTCTCTTGAAACAAAAGTAATGTTAAAAGATTCATAAAAATTATCAATCAAATCCCATACATGATTTATGTAAGCCCTCCTTCTAGGATTTCTTGTCTGATAGTGACCTTTGATTTACTGCAACACTAGCTCTGAGTCTCCAAATGCTACTAGCTTGGTAATTTGCATTTTTCTTGTTGCCTCCAAGTCTAGGATTAAGGCCTCGTACTCAGATACATTGTTGGTGGCCTCGAACTCTAGTTTGTAGGACATGTGAAATTAATTTTTGTTGGGAGATATGAGTACTACACTAGCTCCTACTCCTTCCTTTGAATATGCCCCATCAAAATACATTTTCCATTTACCACTTACTTCTTCAGTAGGGATTGCAACATGATTTATAGGGATTGCAACATGATTTATAACTTCCTTGTATTCTTCATTGATTGTGAGGATGAAACAACCAAGGTCTTCATCAACAACATATAAAGGGTGGTTTATAGGATGGCTCTGGTCAGTAACACACAATAAAACTTTGTTTCTATATGAAACCTCCTATTTTCTCCTCCAAAAACTGGTACGGTGACATAATTCATATCCATTTTCATTGTACCTCCCATATTATGTGCCCACGTTATTGACAACAATATGTCATAGTTTGCAGGCACATCATCCACCACTACATCCATCATAATTCTTTTGATAGGTATTTGAGCCAAATTAATTGCCATGTTTTCTATCAACCCATCACATTTCACTTTTCTAGCATCAAAATAATAGAGATCATGATATGACCTAGTTATTTTCAACCCCAGATTTTCCATTAATACTTTGGGAATATTATTAGTTCATTGAATTTATCCATAGAAATACTTGGGCTAGGATTCTTTGGATAGGGTTGACTATCTTGGTTGGTTTCCTTCTGTCTACGTCTAAGGTCACACTTCTTATGCATCTCATCCTGTAGTGCATCAACAAACATCCTATACTGAGCAGAGGAAAAAAATTCTTTGTTTGATTCACTTTTGGGAATATGCTTCCTGCTATTTATGGAATCTTCATAGTCATATTGAGTTAGATGAATGGCATTATTTTCCCTTTGTAACAAGTGTATTTCCTCTGGATTCTCAACATATTCCTCTTCCATTTCTTCCTCCACCAAGTTATTTTCATTGTTGGGTCTCACAGGGGGTTGGATGAGTTGTTCTTTATTTATTCTTTCTCTCCTCATGAGTTGAGGATTAAAATTTCTCCTGAAGTGATTAGGATTCATCGCCCCTCCTTCTTGAGGATCTTTGTTTGATATGTCATTCTCCATTTCAAACCATTACATTTTATTTGTCAGGTTCTTGATTAGTCTGGACATTTCGTCCATCCTAGCCTCATGAGAATATTTGATTGGGTCTAAGGGACCACAATTCTCTTTAGCCTTCTTTCTTTCTTCTTGATATGGATTTTGTTTCATTTTTCCTGATGCGATCATATTTCATTCAATGTCTATTTCATCATCGTGCATTATCAACAAAGTTGGAGCCCTTATTTTTGTTAATACCATGGAAATGTCAGCATCAAAATCCCCAACATATGTGACTTTAGTTGCTTGTTGTAAATCATTTATGTCTCTAGGGATATTGTTGTATAGCGTGTTAAATCTTCAGTTAAATTCAACAACATTCTCATTTGGCTCTCTTCTTGGGAGATCCAAACTAGGTCAGGTAATATATACTATCTCTCTCTCCCCCCCACCATTGTTTCATAAATGTAGACTCAAGAGCTTTCCAACTATCTATTGAGGCTATAAGATGCTCTCTGAACCAATTTCAGAAATTTCCCTCTAAGGTATGAACAAATAGCCTCATGAAGACATCGTCATGCTCCATGAAAATTTTTTCAGTGAAGTCCTGGAAGGATGCTAGGTGTTCTTCAACAAAATTAGCAGGTTCACCATCGTATTTGGGAAAGAGATTCAAATATTTTCCAGGGAGATCGTGAACATGTACATGCATATTTAATGGGAAAAATATAGCAAAAACCCAAGGATTTAAAGGTGGCAGGGGAGTTCTATTTCCCCCCTCTCTTCCTCCTCCTAAGTTGGCCATAAGGTATTTCAAGATGCAGTTATTGGCTTCAAAGGATAGATGGTTTACATGGTTTTTCAAGAAGGGTTTAAGGGAAGAACCAACTTCTTGACATAATTATATGGGTGATTTATGTATATCTATCAGGGGTTCAAGAGGTAGCTTCGAAGTAGAATACAAATCAACAACTATATCAACTAGCTCAAAATATTTGCTTCCTCTATGAGCAACAAAAGGAGATGTTTCTAGATTAGGGTTACCTGAAGCTAAAGAGATTTGGTGTTCTCTAGTATTTGTCTAGGTCACAAGCTTCTATGGATCTGAGTATAATGGAGTCCTCTCTCGATCTGAGTTGATTATGGTGTGTCTTGTTTTAGATTCCATATTTACCTTCTGTGGAGTCACCAGGTGAAAAATGAATAGCCAAATGTCTGAAGCTTGTTTCACCGTCAAGATTTAGAGCTTGCAATGGCGTACCCTAGGGAAAGATATGTTCAAATTTCGTTTCCCGACAACACTGCCATTTCAGATGTTATCCCTTGAGATGTTATAGTATTTCAATGGAATGATGTTGAGGCTCCCTAGGGGCTAAGACTCAATGTCATCCTTAAATCCATGATTGAAGCAAAGAAAATCATGCAAAAAATTGGGTAAGTTTCTCTCTCTCTCTCTCTCTTATAAAACTCTCGGTCCTCAAACAATATGAATATAGATACTCAAAAAACTCTACTCCATAAGGAATTTGTCCATGAGTGTTTTAGACAATTTGATTTTAAGAGTGGGAGAAATGGTGGGTTAGAAGAAATACAAGATAAGAATATAAGGCACTGCAAATAATGAATCTTATATCTTATGTAAACAAAATAATGTGTTGAGCAATTAAGAATTCAATAGTTCTAACACATATAATAGATTAAAACATGCATCAAACAACTACATCTTCAACTATCTAAATCCATGGAGGTACCCTCTACACATCATTAGAAATATGAAGAAATGACAAGAAGTGGTCATTTGTTAAGAGGAAATCACTTTAGTATCATAAGAATACAACAAACAATAACTTTGAACATGTCATTTAAATTTTTTCTTGAGCTTTTATTAATGGGATCTGATAAAATAAACCAAAAATGAGAGGAGTGGATTTTACAAGAGCACATGCACAAAAAGAGAAGAGACATACTTAAACATAACACAGAGGATGAATCGCATGAAGCCTACAACATTAATTATATGTCTATGCCTGAGGATGATGATCAAACAACTCTAGTTGTAAGAAACTCTTAAATTCCCCAAAGTATCGACCAGAGAAATGAGCTCTTTATTTTTCATTATAGGCACTTAATTTGTAAGAAAACCATTTAGTTAATCCAATATTGCTTCTTGAAAATGCATATTGCTTGTCAGAATATTGATACCACCTCTGATGTTCTGACTAAGTTTTTTCCTAGTAAAAATAACTTTTTACCCCCAAAGCTAACCTACTGACGTTTTTGTGGGGTGTGTTATCTTTGTCCAATTTAGATTATGTCTAGATTATTCTGGATGACTCAATTGGACCCCTGTCTACAAAACTAGAAACACTCAACCTTTCCACATTCAAGGGTCTTGGCTAGCTAGAATAATGTTCAAAATTTTCCTCTTAGCCGCCACCACTCATCAATGTAAAGTACCATTGGCCAACTCTTTGATTCCTCCATCTCTAGCTTCTGTAGAGGGATAGCCAATTGATACAACTACACCTTAGGGTGAATTCCCAAATTTCCTTCGATTCTCATATATTGTATAATGATACCAGAGAAGGAAATTCTCTCCTTTACGAAATCCATAATACACTCTTTAGAAATTTGTAGTCAGGATGGATGATAATCCTCTTCTACAGGGAGGGATTATGCAGGTGGATCATCATTTGTGACACCTGACATCTGAGTAACTCACCTTTAGAAAGAAAATTACTTGTAGATTGGTTTTCCTTTGTTCCTTTAGATTCCTCTTATAATATCTTGACATGTTCTTGTAGAGACAACTGATGGGGTAAAATGATCCACCACACCTGGCCTAATTTGCTAAGATCTAGGGCTTGTGAGTGTGTGTGTGGAATGATTAATTTTCTCTGTTATTTGCAAGAAACTGTATGATGATTAGTGAAAGGATGTAGACGTGATTCCAAATGTGTTGTTATGCATCGTATCTTCTCCAACCGATTTGGTAGGTCGTCAATGTATCCATCACCTGCTTGAAATATTCTTCCTCGTACCCTTGTATGAACACATGTACCCTTCCCAATGGCTTAATTATTTTGAAAGTATGAGCAGGGGAAAGTTTGACTGACATCATCATGGTCCCACAGACACAGGGAAGCTTCCCATTGGTCCATGTCAGTGTTGACATGGCTCTGGGATTAGTCTACATGCAATTGAGTTTGATAGGGTGGTCAGAATCCCCAATGGGCCCTTTCTATGAAGGTGGTATTCTCAAACTATCTCTAGAGAGTGTCCTATTGGCATGATAGTTTGTCCCTTATTCTCTTAAGAATCCCAGGTGGATTGCTAAATCTTCTCCAGGTGTTGCTGAATGGGTGGACAGATGTATGTTGAGTAGGAAGATAGGTGGCTTGGAAAAACCGGAACACCACTGTCGCGACCTAAGGGGAGTGGTTTTACATTTTGTATTATTTTCATGCGACACCACTCACTTCTCAACATGTGATTCTTAAAACCACAGTCGCACCCCAATATGCGTGTTAACCCTCATGTGATTTCACGATGCGACATTGACTTCCCATTGTAGATCAATTTTGATTACAATAGTTGGATGATCAGGCCCTTCATATTCATTAGCGCTTAGTTATTAATCCTTGGTCGCATGATATAACCCATATTTGGAAGGGGATTAAGCCTATTTGAAGTGCAATTAGCCCTTTTTAAATTTTCCCTATAGGCGCCCAAGAGATGGAAACTTAGCCCTTAGCCCTTAGGGCTTGAAGTTTTTGTTAATTTCTTTAGGACGCTTGATATTCTGCTAGAAATTTTCGGTCCAGGAGCTCTGTAAGTTCACCACTAGCTTCTATCTTGTCAAATTCGACCTCATAACCTTGATCAACATGTGTATCAGTGACTAGATCAAATTTGGTACTAACAGACCCTATCCCTCATCCCTTAACAATGATGACGATGAGATTTGAATACATGTGTAAGTGCCTCTAGAATAGATATGCTATTTTTATAACCCTAATTTGCACCAGACATGCATACCCAGCAGCAGGCCATCTTACTTACTATTTTTTCCAAGCCAATACTAAATAGCTCTTCTTAAAAACCAAATTTTTGAAGATGTACATGCCCTGCACCACTACTGCTCGTGTATGTACGCTAGCTGCACCACTACTGCTTGTATACGTATGCTAGCTGCACCATTACAACCTGCGTATACTCACAAAAGTTGCAAAAAATAAAAAGTTGCAAGGGATTCATTGAGATTACTGGCTATTGGGTGGTTTCCTAACCAATTGACTGCCTATAGCCCATCACCCAACCGAATAACCATATTTTTGGCATATAAAAAGAGGTTTTGGGGTCTCATTCCAAGGAGAAACATAGCAACAGTGAAACTCTGCCCATTTTGCTTTCCCCCTGTGCCCCGAGAATTTGCAGCCACACTATGAGTTTTGAGCCAGGATTCCTTATTCATGCCCTTTTTCCTCATCCATAAGGTTATGCTCATTCTCTAGAGAGAAGTATGAGAGAAGAAGGATACGTGGAAGCAGTTGGAGCTTGGTGAAGAGGATCCCAGGACCAGGTTTGAGGAGCATTCGCCGATCTTGTTTTGTAAGTGACTTTGTGAGATTAATATAAAGAAGTACTTTTGTCATCCTGCCATATGATGTGTTTAATATTTATGTTTGATTTACACTTTGTTATGACATCTAACCCACTAATTCATATATAGAATGCTTGTTCGTAGTTTCTTGTTTGTCTTTTGGTGAATGCAGGTCAGCCTTGGGAGGAGATTTGCAGTCGAGAAATGACCAGGCGCAAAGGGATCGACACCAGACGTGGAGTTTAAGGTAGGAATACCGGATCCCTATACTTTGTATTTTATGCATGAATGTGGGGTGTTGTCAAGATAGTTTTTAAAAGTAGGAGAATTTAGATGGTTAGCTCTGCCTGCACTTTAGAACCTCAGTGTAGTTTGTAGGGGGTTTTCCCACTATAGCAGGTATTGAGGGTATAGATACAAATTTCATCCTTCTTGTAACAAAATTTCAATGGAATTATGTAGCCTTAAATATGCATCAACAAGGATTTCAATAGCTCCATGCACTCACAGGTGGTAGTAAAGGGGAAAGTGCAGAGTTGGAGGTTTTTTCATGGCTTGACAATCATTATAACAATCTTGTTCAGAATTGAATAGAGAAAGACTATAGCATCTCTTTTCCATGGGTGCATATGTTGGAAGACATCTTTGAGTTAGGCGTACTTAGTTTATTATTCATCCCAACAATGATCAACCCAACAATGCTCAGCCCAACAATGATAGAGATACCAACATACAATCACTCATATTTTAATGTTTCCCTATTTTCCATGATGATTAAGCACTGAGGAAAGGGACAATGTGTTTTGGAGGTGTTGAGGGTGAGATTATGAGATTCTCATGCACTCCCAAGAACATCATATGTCCCCAATTTGGAGCCTAATGTTACCCCTTCATCTCGCATGGGGTTACTCCTAGTAAATTTCTTCGCTAGCCCTTGGATTTGCAAGGTGTGGATAGTTGGGAAACCTACTCGGTTCATATATCTTGCTGAGCTAAAGGATTTTATGGTTAATTTGTTGATCAATAATGTAGTACTTGATGATGGATGACCTCTTGTTGAAGTCATGCTATGGTTTGGGCATGGCCTTAGTTTCATTTTGATTTTGGTCATTTTCATAGTCCCCAAGGAATTTCAGAGTTCCCACAGTAGTCAACATCACATGATAGATTGGAAGGAAAGAGGATTGATAAATGTTGTAGTAGATTAAGTCCAACATTTTGGTGAGGATTTTTGTTTTGTAACATGTAAGTTGCAACTTGGTCTAATGATACCTGCATATCTAGAATGCACCAATGCCACTACTTGTGAGGTAAAATAAGTTGCAAGTTCATCTAAGTCTTCTTTATTGTCAAGGTCATGGAGATTCAAGAGATTAGTTGATGAAATATCTATAAATGGGTATTTGTTCAACTAAAGTAGAGTCAACATCAAATAAAGAACCAACATCATTTTTTAATAAAGAAAATTCATAAATTGACTCTTTCAATGATTATGTAATGATGGAAGTTCTTGTTGTTTCTTTTGGAGAAAATGACAATGGTTGTGGTAAGAGGGAACCTTGTGTAGAGTTTTAAAATATAAGAGGGTCATGTTGCCTCAAGCTCCAATCATGGGAATAATTTAACATTGCCTAGTTTGGTTGATGATGAAACTACATCTAATGCTAATGTTGAAAAATATCATCTTTCATGTTCAAATATTATTGCATTAGTCACTATTGGACATAGTTCATATACAAATATTGTACATGGAGAAATATAAAATGTTTGTGATAATAATGGTAGCATGGAAGGACCAATTAAATTCAATGAATTTAACACTACTAAAGAGATGGAGGTTTTGGGATTGAAAGGATAAAAAAGAATTGTAGATTCGTGGTTTAATTTGTGGTTTGACAACTCCATAGAGAAATGTTTATGAGAATGGTATCACTTTAATTAAGTTTTCATAAATGCACAAGAGGATTTGAGTTCTTTTTCCATCAAAACCCTAGTTTACTTGATAAATCTCTCTCTCTCTCTCTCTCTCTCTCTCTCTCTCTCTCTCTCTCTCTCTCTCTCTCATTAAAGGTTCCATACTTGATTGAATTTGACAATAACTGTGCATATTTTCGATCAATAATATGACATCATTACAATTCTTCCTGTATCTTTGTTTTACGACCATATATCCTAGAATATTCATACAATCAACTTCAAATGCATTTAGAAAGGGGCCTAAAATGACACTTGATGCACTTAAGAACTAGATCTGATGCCCTTTCCATACCCATGTTATGCATTTCTATTGGAAGAGAACCTTAAACCAAGAGAGGTAAAGTGTAAGGAATGTTGGAAGGAAAGGTTGTTAGCTTGGACTATATCTTGCATAAAATCCATTGTTTGAATTTGAAAGTATTGATTGGTGGAATGTCTATACTAAGGAATGGTACATAGTTCATTCAAAACCACTTGAAAATATGCAGTTATAGAGGAGTGCTTCTTGCTAAGAAGGATTATATTGGCCTTTGATTCATGGGAGGATATCCTTGTTCTTGAGGAATGACTTGTGGCTATTTCAAACAACTATCATGTCCCTTTACTTACACACTTTCCAAGGGTATGATTGTACAAAGGGGCATATAACATCAAGGGGATGTAATCGATATATTGGAGCATTCTAATTCCAAGGAATACATGTGGCATTCTTGAGTGGAGAAATTATTTGTTTCAAAGGAGATGTCTAGCTCATGTGAAGACTTCATACTTGACCTATGGAGCTAAGTTGGAGGATGCACTCTTTCTTTTAAGGTATTTAACCTTGTTTTATGGACCTTTTCACCTTCCGGACTTACAAATCCACCTTGGAATAAGACTTGAAGGACTTACTTGCATGATTAGATGAGTTTGTTGAGCACATGCAACCCTTAGGAGCCCCTTGGAGGTTGGACATTGCACCTTGAAGCCACTCTCTTCCTTAATTAGTGGAGATGTCTATCTCTTTAGCAATTATTTCACTAGATCATTGTACATGTGGCTTGATCACTTGATTCTTAGTTGTATTTTAGACTAGATAATTGGAGAGAAGTGTGTTTTACTTCTCCATAGGATAGACTTGTGGATCTCATATGAGATCATAATATTTTATTATAAAGGAAGGTGAGCATCACTCTATAAATAAATATGTCCTTTCTCATTTGTACTCATGGTTGGATTGGGGAGAAATCCCTTGCAATCTAAATGAAAATATGAAACTTTAATCCTTTTCTTTTGTACTATGGATGTCTAGCTAGAGCTGTTGGATTATTCAGAGGGGGGGTGAATCAGTAATAGAGCAATCTAATCCTTTTTAACCATATAATGCAAGTGTTATATCAATGTAGCATTATCACCCAATATTTTCAGAGTAAATAAACAATGAACAAATGATCAATCATACACATACACAATACACCAGTGTTTTTAAAAAGGAAACTCAAAGTGGGAGGAAACCACAAAATGTTTTTTCTTATATGTCCTTAAGAATTACAATCATTGGAAGCACCAACTTCCTTTGTTTTTCAGCTGCAACTGGAAGGAGGTTCCAACCCCCTAGTTTCTCAGGCTACAAACCGAGGGAAGCTCCAACTCCCCAAATCTCTGTCTATAACCAGAAGGAGTCTACAACCCCATATGTTCTCCGACTACAACCGGAAGGTGGCTACAACCACTTGTCCTTGCCCCGTCCAACTTCCCTAACGTATAAGTAGAATGATGGAACCATTGTCACACTATCACTATGAGATATACTGCTGTAAACCTGTACCAATCAACCTGCACCAAACAACATGTACCAATAACCTAAACCATGTATCTACCATGCATCAACCTGTACCTCAACTTGTAATCAACCTGTACCATAAACAAGTGCATCAACCATGCACCAACCTGTACCAAACAACCTGTAATCAACTTGTACCATAAACAAGTGCATCAAACATGAACCAACATGTACCTCAACTTGCAAACCTTCCTTAAATTTAACAACAAGAGATTAGCATTTTCATCAAACTTTACTTTAGTTTCACATGACAAGTTTTGGATTAGTCAACAACCCTAACTTGAAATAATCATAACTATGTACCTGTAATGAAAAAATATATGAAAATACTACACAATGTTCTTCAATGTGTTTTATGCAATTCCTCTAGGTGTCACTAATTGGAACCTCTCAAAAAAGGAGTTATAGAAAAAATGGCATACCTTGTTGAATTCTAGCTTATTCTAGAGAACGAACTTGTAGAGCCTGCCCCGCACGAAATATTTGTTGTATGGATCTGAAAATTTTAAAAAAAATATTAAAGACTGTACTCTAACCAACACATTTGGTCTTACTGAATTTGGATCTGTTATGAAGAAGTTTGGCATTTTTACCCGAAACACATGTTTTAGACTAGTTTCAGGACTGGCCATAAACCCTATTTTCCACGGAGTGTAACTCCAAAAATAAAACGATCCACAAGATGAAATTCGTACCACAACTACTTGGATATGTTTCCTCAATGGCCTCCCAATTTTACAGTTTGAATCATTCTAGAAAAAAAATTATTGCAAAAATGGTGAGATGACCTGTAAATAACATACCTTAGAAAGCATCATCAAAAGAATTTATCCTCCCTTGAATTTCGGCCTTCTTTACTTCACCTTCCCTCTGAAATTAGGCTTAGATATACTTTGGTTACCTCAGTCACCTGTAGATATTCAATATGCTCAAGTGTGATTAAAATGAGAGAGTCTTTCCTCTTATTTATACTCTCAAAGTAGCTTCCTTAGAAGCATATTCTAGGCCACTTTGTCCACATAGCCACTCTATCCAAATAGCCACCTATGTCCAGCTTTGCCCAATTTTCCACTTGTCCATGCATTCAATAGCCACTTGACCACTTAACCCATTTTCCTCATTTTAGGGTTAACCTTCTTATAACCACTTTCCATAATTAGAAAGTTCTCTATTTACTTTATTATTTAAATAATCCCCCTTGACTTTGTCACTTCACTTTATTATTTAAATAATCCTCTTTGATTTTGTCA
Source organism: Picea engelmannii (assembly GCA_009831015.1). Lineage (NCBI taxonomy): Eukaryota > Viridiplantae > Streptophyta > Pinopsida > Pinales > Pinaceae > Picea > Picea engelmannii. The sequence goes on from ML787039.1 coordinate 138,488, forward strand.
CTTCACTTTATTATTTAAATAATCTTCTTTGACTTTGTCACTTCACTTTATTATTTAAATAATCCTCTTTGACTTTGTCACTTCACTTTATTATTTAAATAATTTCTTCTTTGCAAGCACTTTGACTTTTTGACCTTATGGGGTTTCAAGCCAATCATACGAGGGTCCTTCAACTTCGTAAGGCCATAACTCTCAAACCGTGAGGAGTTATGTGATGTTCCACATACCACCAGAAATTGCATGACATGTACTATCCATCTAGAATAGTCTTACCTACAAATATATCAAAACTCATACCATTATACATCAAACAAACTTGGGTCCATTACCCAAACCTTTGTGCTACCGGAATTCGCTACCGCACTTTCTTCAAGGGTTGACATCAATGACAACCAACCCAATTAATCAACAAGAGAAATCTCATGAAGATGTTAGCTTATGGATGTTTCATATTGGATGCATGATCAATGGATGAATGATTTTGTATGTGTTTTGATGAGTAAGTGATTCTCTTCATTTCCTTGTGGATTTTATTTATGAATGATAGAAAGGGTGGTTGTGCTTCTCCAATTGTGGCGGTGCACCCTCTTCTACTTTATTTGATAGATCCCTTCTCAAATCCATTGGAGTAATTCTAGTGGAGAATTTTCCCCTTAATCTTGTTTGAAAGTTGTTGAGCAACTAGGGTGATGTATTAGGGTTTGTAATGGACAACCCTAATTATTATTTTAGTTTCAATTTTAATTTATGAAAGAGAAGCCTCAACTGACCCCATATGCCCATTGCAAAGACACTAGTCTCAAGTACTTCCATCAACTTCATATTCTTAATCCTTTTAAAACTATTTTCTTGGATTTACTCTTCGAATCAGCTTGGAAATCATTTCCCTAAAATCCTAGCAATCCTATATTAGGTAAGCCCCCCTTGAGTTCGAGGAGAGAAAGCCTAAAGTGTAGAAGAGGGTTGGTGAGGTGATATTGGCCCCCTCTTAGTTACACCAAATCCTCGCTTGAGATTTAAGACTTTATCTCAAGAAATGAGGGTTTGTGTGATAACAAATCCCATGATAATTTTCACAATAGTAGGAATCTATGTCCTATAATCAACTACTTGTATCATGTATCTTCAATAAAAAATGGAACCCAAACATAAATACAATTAGGTTTAAAACAAAATACATCTTCCAAGATATATAGCTTGGGTTAAAAAGTAAATAAATAAATCATCTTACTAATGGATCACCATCATTTTTCTTCAAAAGATTTCCATGCAATCCAATTTGGTTTGATCAGATCACATCTGTTACGATTTGATTAGTTGTTTTCTATGTACGACATCTGACTCAGTTTATCAAAATGGTTCTCTGATTATGTTCACAGTGTTTGTTCAAGTAGGGTATTGGATTTTGTTTTTTCACAAGGTTCTCTTTTTAGGTTCACTCAAGAAAGGCATCCAACCTTATCTGTTCATAGGATTCTCTTACATAGTTTGTTCAAGCAAGATAGACTACCTAGTTTGATCAATGGTTTTGGTTCAATCCAAGAGAACAAAAAATGAAGAATTTTCCAACTCTTAACCACTTTCATGAAAATTTCAAAATGATAAGTTAACTCCACATCTTTTTACATACAAAATAAATTAACCCCACTTATTTCTCGTAGAAAAAGAAAGCTTTCCAAGGAAAATAGAGTTTGACTTATGGTTGATCAATGTGATATACTTATACTTTTATTTATTTCTTAGTATGTCACGTCCTTTTAACCAAATGTAATTAATTCATAGTAATCATTATGTTATATTAAAGATATAAACAACCTTAATTATTTAATCTTCCTTAGATTTATGGATGTAAAAAAATTGTTAAATAATATATAAATGCAATAATGTTAATCGACATTGCTTTAAAGTTAATTATCACCACCGTTTATAAAAAATATATATATTTCTATTTAAAAATAAAAGTTTATAAGAAAATAATTTTCAATAAAAAGGTCATATAAGTATGTGATCAAATGTACACAAACTCTTATATTTAAGAAAATGAATGAAAATTTAATTAAGCTAACTAATTAAATTTATTTATGTATATTATATAAAATTTCATTTATTTAAGAATATGAATAAAAATTTAATTAATTTAACTCATTATTTATTTATATATATTATACAAAATATTTATATATATTATACAAAATTTTATTTAGAAATATTTGATTTTATATTTAATTTGATAAATTAAATTAATTAATTTAAGTGTTTAGTTTCAATAAATCAAAATTGATCTCATTGTAGAGTAATATTCTTCATATAAAATAATTCAAATTCAATTAATTAAACTGCTAATTAAATTTAAATTTAATATGAATTAACAAATAAATTTTTTCAACTAAATCAAATTTAAGTTTAAATATGAATTAACAAATAATTTTTTTTCAACTAAATCAAATTTAATAGACAAATGTAAATATTAAATGATATTTTTAAATGTTTTAAATTATGATACCAACTAGCATTAACATAAATTAATGGATTAATTTTTAAATATTTATTAAATTAAATTTATAAATGTAATTAAAGTAACAAATATAAATTAATTTAATATAACTAATTGAATTAATATAAATTAAATTAAATAGTTCAAATATTGTTATTTGAAATGATAATGATCAACTTTTTAGTGGACACTCCACTCATCATGAAAAACAGATAAAAGTTGAAATAATAGTAGAAAAGAGTGTTGGGGTTAAGATTTATAGGTGAAAATTTATTAGATAATCATTATAAAATAAGAATAAAATAATCATGAACAAACAAAATAATCATGAATCTATTGTGAAATATGATTAAATTAATTATGAAGTTGTGAAATAATAATATTTTTTTTTTGTCTATGAGGTGTAGAACAAACGATGAATGAGTGTTTTGTTAAGGCACTTCATGTTGAGAAGTCACCGGTTTGAAACCTCTGGGGACACCAAAAAATCCAGCCATGTTAAGAGTTGATGTGACTTAGGTCAGGTGCGATCCCCAAGTGATTTTGACGACTTAAATTCCCCTAAGTTACAGTTTCTTAAGCCACATGCTAATCCCTCAAGTCAAACAAACTAGCAAACAAAAAAATTAAAAAAAAACTCTTTATTACCAACTTGAAAATTGAGTTATAATATATATTAGAAAGTATAAAAGAAGTTCAACAACGGTTATGGTAGCACCCACTCCCTCCTTTATATAGAATAACGGGTTGGGTGGGCGTGAAAGGGTCACCCCTAACAACGCGAAATCCAAGGTCACCCACTTGATTAATTAATCGCTTAGTCAGTCGGTACTGCTATGAACCCCTTCTCTTCTCAGGACGGGATCATCTATCATCCTTACCTTTCTTACTTCCCTTCTCACCCTAGTCCATAGAGGGCAACCAATTCATTCCACCAGGAAGATCAGTATAGTATGGATGGCATGAATGGCATAGGTAGTAGGTAGTAAAGAGCGCCCTCATGCTATTCCTGCGAGTAATTATTAGGCACATGAAAACATATTAAATTCAAAAACATTTAAAAAATAAGAAACGGTCAAACTAAAAAATGTGAGGTGTAAAAGCTTGAAAGTAAAGGAGGAATATCATTATGAGGCAAGGGATATTTGCATAATGATCTATGGCATAGGGTAATGGTCATACTACCTCTACATCAACTATCGTGAGTAAATTACGAGCTTTCTTTTGGAATTGGGTTTACAATGGAACCTCAAGATATCAAAGATGTTCATAAGGTTTTAAGGAGGCATGAAGAGTGCGTGATCAATAATGAATTTTTTTTTATATTCCTTTTTGTAGTTATGCACAACATGAAACAAAAGGAGTAATATGAAAGGATTATGGATACTCTAGGGGAATATGAAGAAAAAAATTAGAGTTAGAAATCAACTGTTATAAAATAAAATGTTCCATTCAGTGCTTAAGCGAAGCATTAATTTCAGACTCCACATTTTCAGCATAAACCATAGAGCAAGTCGAAGACAAAGATAAGGAAGAAAAATATGGACAACAACAAAAAGAAGAAATGGCAGTGGCTCAACCTCATATTTCCTTGGAAACAAATCTACAAAATTAACTCAGATAAATGTTTGTAGTTGTATATGTATCTTGTATGTTTTTTATTAGTGCTATAATTGGCATGTTAGTGTGTATGTAGTCGCCAAAAAGTCGTAAAATAAATCCATAAATGTTAGGAAAAATCTCAGGAAGATTTATTTAAAACCATAAACATATACTCTTTGTAATTTTTCCTTTTTAACCACTATTAATATAAAATTCCTTTTTAACCACTATTAATATAAAATTCCCCAATAAAAAAAATAAAAAATAAAACTACTATTGTGTGAATAAATTCCAAGGTGCCAATCAACCTCATATTCAATATTCAAATTTGATTATAGGGACTATACAATGTTTCCTTAAAGCTCCATGACCAACACAAATGTCTGGTTCGTCAAACTTAGGTAGGAATGGTTTCTCATCCCTCATTGAAATAATATATACATAGTATTCAACATACATGTAAATACAATTTAGTATAAATTACGTTAACTAGCATTATTACGATTATATTTACTTTTATCATTTAGCGCTTTAGCATTATTATGATTATATTTACCTTTATCATTATTATGATTTTATATACCTTTATCATCTAGTAGTTTAACATTAGTAAAGTGTAGGATTTTGACTTGCCACCTATCTATCCATGTATATGGATATCATACCATATCCAACATGGGCTAATCAAGACAACTAAGCATATCAACCACACTACAAGGTACATTATTGCATGGTTATACCAAATTGTCCATTTTAGGGATCAATATCCCCCATTTAACCAATAGCGATAGTGCCGAATGGAAAAGGAGGAAGTGGGTCAAGCTTAGTCTAAATATTAGCAAACCTCTTAAAAATCACAAAACACAACTAAGATGGATAAGGGATTTTCACTCTCCCGCCAATAACTACAAAAATTGTACAAGGTCAAATAATAAAGAAAAAATACCATAATCCACCTATAAAGGGAGTGACACTTTATCATATGATTATTACGATGTAAGATCTAACATTTATCCAATTTCCATCAGTAAAGGAAGTGCTTAATGTGTTGAGGACAATGTTCACTACCATCACATCTTTATACTCAATCAAAATTATTTTAACATCCCATTATAATTCTATGTCCATGCCACTACCTTCTCACTACAATAGGTATTCAGGTAATGCATCAGGTATTCATGTAATGCATCTATATCATTAAGTAAATCTAGGAAATTGTGAGCATACTACCCCTCTTGCATAATTTAGTGATGAAATATATTTCATCGTCTTAGGGGTTAAACCATATATCTGGAATGCTTAATGACCCAGATCCCATTTACGAATCAAGTGTTAAACAAATTCATTATTCATTTTCAATGATGTTGTTTCAACATATTTGAGGAGGTTAACATTTCAAAGGAGAGACATGTGTCTTTAACTAGAGGGTATGAGGTGTTTTTGAATGGAAAAATTTACATTGGTCAAATTAGTTGTTCTATCCAAACCCACCTTAAAGAACATATAGCTGATATCCTTCACAATCACTTTAACAAATTTGTAATCACAAAGCATCCCCATAGCACTAAACATCTGCGATCTCATTTATTTTGATCACACCAAAGTTCTACCATCAAATCTTCATTGTTGAACCCGCATCGTTAAAGAATCTCTTGAAATTGAAAAACATCTTAATAATTATAATTGCAAAGATGAATCTAAACTTAGCCACTATAGACAATTCATTATCCAATAACGTTATATATATATGTGTGTGTGTGTGTGTATGTGTGTGTGTGTGTGTGTGTTCTAATCCTTTTCGATGATTTCCTCATTTACTCACTATCTTTACATTTTAAATATTTTCATTATTTTTCTCTTATTTAATTATTCTTATTTCTTCTTAACCCATCCCCCAAAAAAGAGTCATTTTCAAGTCTTATGGGATTGTTTGTAAGTGAGAATCATTGACTAGGCATTTCGTGAATGCATGCAATTTTAGTCAATAGCTTTCTTCACATGTAAGAAGCATTCGACTTTCCAAAGCTACTAGTCAGTTGTTAAGTTAAATATGTATTCTTGTATATTAAAAAAAAATAAAGGCGTTGTCTAAATGTGCTATGTTTTTTTCCTTTTTTCGGGCATATTATTTGGGGATATTTGCCCAAAATCCAGAGAGATATTGTTGGATCTGCATATTTGAGTGGTTAAATATGTATAATCTGAGTGCTCCAGGGCTTTTTCAGCACGCTAAATCCATTTCTACATTCATAAATGCAATTTAAACAACACAAAGTTGTGATTTCGTGCAAATTTATGTTGTTGAATTCTGGCAAGGAGGGAAAATTTTAGAACAATTAGACAACACCAAAAAACATTGTCGATATATTTGGTTACATTGTTAAAATTGTTAAAATGGTGAGTAGAGCATTTTCTGAATTTCAATTTTTCTTTTAATAAATATTTTTAAATAGTTCATTCGGGAAAATGCCTATGACAAGAGGGGAGCTTTACTTGATGGTAAGGAATAAATGATCCTAACTAAATCTCTTTTAAAAAATTTATAATATGCATTTCAATTGTGTCTAACTAAATCTTTTTTAAAAATTTTGTAATAAGCATTTTACTTGTCTTGGTAAAGTTGAGTGAATAGTCTAAAATTTCTTTTGACATGGAAGATGAAAATGGGTTATTGTGATGGTTAATATTATGTTGAGGTCTCAACATCGTCTCAAGGCCACTAGCTTGGGGCCCCTTCTAAAAATTTTCAAATCAAATCTTTCAATTGCTTTGCTCATTGATCGCGTTTTCTTGTTTTTTTAATTGTTGAGTGTTTGATGTTCGAATGGGTGATCCTTGCTCAACTGCCTGTTGTTTTGTTCCACCTCATTTTTCATTCATGATTGAGTATGGAAGTAGTCTTGTCAAGTTTGTTTGTGTCACAAAGTGCTTATTGTTTCATGTGTTTTTGTGCCTCTTGGTTCTTTGACTAACCCTGACCCATGGAAGTGCCATATATCATCCATGGGTTGATTGCAACATCCACAAGGAATTAGCTAGCTTTAAATTATTTTTTAGAAATAATTTACACTTCTACGAATACTCATTACTAAGTTCTCTAAATGCAAGTTGGTTGTTTTTGCAAGATAAAATATGTTAATTGTTGATGGATAACCCGAGTTTCAGTCGACATATTGAAAGCATGTATAACACAGATGTCAAAGGAGTTGACATAACTAAATTCGGGTAAACAAGTGACAAGAACCAAGCTTGAGATTTTATTAAAAAATGCTTTTGCACATAATTGTGGGTACTGGTCAAAGTGGATTTTTCACCTTTGGATTAGGATGACTATAGGTTTTGTGGGATTACAAACCCAACACAACTAACATAATTTGAATCTAAGTTCTATAAGTACAAGAACATGCACCAAGGATTTCCCATCCAATGAGACTCATCGCTTATGAAAGATGATGAAATGATCTTGAGTGGGGTTGCTTGACCACTCATTGGAAATCCCCACCTATCCTTTTTTCACTACAACAAGACAACACATCAATTGGATATCATGTCAACAAGCTACATTTTTTCTAAACCAAAATCAATCAGGTTACACCCAGGCTTGGGTTAACTATTTTCACCCCTTTTCAAAGTTTGCGCTTCAATTAGATTTTTCCCCTTATTCAATGATATTTTTCAATTCAATAGGATTCATGAAACTTATTTTCCCAATCACTCTATTCGATCTTATTTCCACCAAGAAAAGGTTCATCGAGACAAGGATTTAAATGGTGCATAACTCCAAAGGATTCAAATGTGGCACATAAAACAAGACTTGGACATTTTTAAGTTTCACATGACACAATTATTTTTAAGGAGAAACATATCGAACACAATTTTTTTTTTATATGTGATGCACACATATTTGAAGGTAATGACATGTTGCACCAAAAGTCTTTTTGGGTGCGATACACAAAGCTCCAAAGACATGTTGCACCCAAAATTGTTTTAAGTGTGATACACAATGTTTGAAAAACATGTCACACTCTAAATAACTTTTTGTGTAATAGACAAATCTCCAAAAGTTTAATAACATGTGACATGTCACACAAAATCTCCTTTTTGGTGCAATATGCGAGATAAACATTTTTAACCCAAAGTTTCAATAAGTGCGTATTTATCCAAGGTTTGGTGAGATATGCATAAGACTAAGGGGTGGTGAGGTGTGCATAAGACAAAGCGGTGTGCATATGAAAGTGTGCACATGAGAAAGTTTTTTTTTAAGTGTGCACATCATTCCAAGAAACTTTATGGTATGAATAAAACAATATTTTACCAAGCAGCACATTAAGCCAAAGTTTTTATGGTGCTCCAAAGTTTAAAAGAGCATATAAAGATACACTTTGAAAGCATGTCGCACCACACAATTTTTTTTTGTAAGTGTGATACACTCCAAAGCATGTCACACCACATCAAAGTTTGAGTAAGTGCGATACATAAAGGACATATTGCACTGAAAGTCAACAGTGTTGCAAAACAAGGTGTATCGCACCGAAAGTTAAAAGTGGTGCAACATAGCACATAAGACAAAACATAGTTTTTGGTATTTTCACCTTAACTTTTCATCCCAAACTATGTTCCATGCACTCTTTGTGTCATTGGAAAGGTGCCATTGAGCTCTACAACTTCGACGTTATTAATTTTAGGATATTCTCGACCATTTGTTATATATTTGCAAAATTTGAATACAAAAACATTATCAGTAACCTAGAAACCTGATAACACACCATTTCAACTAATATGTCCAAAAAATCATTATCAAAGGGACAAGAGATTGTAATCAAGGAAGTAAACTTGAACTCCTTATTAAGTTGTCAATTGAATTATTTAAGTAAATGTCTTTTTTCTAAAACATGATTTGAAGTTCTATATATTTGCAACTTACATATCTTGTAGTGATGACATCTAAGTACTGGAATTGAAAAAGAGATTATAAATTATAAAATGAATACATTAAGTATGAGGTAGTGAATAGAAAAAACACATATGCTAACACATAATGGTGAGGAGGAACCACCAATATACAACGATGGATCTCCAAATGTTATCTACAGATTCATACTCATTAGGAAATGATGAGAAAATAGAGCTTTTAAATGGACGTAGATAGTAACAAGAATAAAAGGATGAAGTACCAACGCATGAACAACAGTTATATGTGGAGCCAAAATGATAAGTGATGAAAACCTGTAGCACAAATATTGAGCATGGGACCATGCATACATTATTCATGTCCATCAATAAACCTAAGAAAAAGGAGTTACACTCATCATTAGTCCAATAAAACTGATTCCTTTTTTGTCGTTCATTTGGACTCATCAAGCATGTATCTAACGGTCAAAGGGAGAAAGAGGTGGCACAAAATTAATGTAAAATTAAATATAATAAATTCCTCTTGGAGAAAAGGGATGAATATGTAGTTTGGAAGGCCAAGAAATGAAAGGGACAATTTCTTGAATGAAACTAAAATTACCACTTGGCCATCAGGCCAAGAGAGGGAAGTTATTTTGTAAACAATTATAAATGCTAGAAATTGCAAGGAGAAAATGTTTTTTTTTTTTGTTTTGATTTATCTGAGAGCTCTCGTATACTATTATTGGAACCCTTAATGAGGAGAAGTCATTTTTGGCCAAGCCTTTTTCTAGAGAAATCGTATTCTTGTGTGTGATCTACTCTGAGCCATTTTGATTCTTTTGCTCGGCACTAGAGTTGTGTAAGAATGTATCTCACACTGTAGACTATTCTTATGTGTAGTTGTTGCATTCTTGTTTTTTCCCTTGGAATTTTTCTCTGAATCTATGGGCATAGGACTTTAGATGGTTGTTTTTAACACTAGACTATTATGGGTTTGCAATCATTTACTCATATTCTTGTCTTTATTCTTAGAGAACTATTTGATGGGTCATTGACAGGAGAAGGTGTTATTCTATGCTTGATTCCTGGTTACTATTAGTCATGTTTGAATGCATGCATTTGCATCTTATATTAGTTTCATTTCATTATTTAGTTTAGAAAACCATAAACGGTGGACCAAGATGCAACTAGTAAACACCAAAATTAGTCATGGATGTTGGGATAGAATCTGGATAGGTTCCCTATTCCAAATGGATTGAGGTCTAATTGAGACTTCTTATTGGGGGTAACCCCTACTATTGACCAAGTTCGGTTTTACCCATCAACGAAATTGGTGCTAGAGGGAGGGCATGATAACAAGCATATCCTCATGGAGCCATAAGAAATTTTTTTAACCATCCCATGGCTCCTCTCCATTTTTTTGTATGGGATCACTGTTTGAGTCTTTAGAGACCATCAAGTTGCATCCTGGTAAAGAAATTTGATCTCCTGTCAAAATAAAAGTTCGACTGTGAAGGGAAATTCCATGCATTGAAGCATCTTAATCAATTTAAGATTACACATATTAATCTTAAATTTGTTTGAGACAATGAAATATGTTGATTGTTTACCCTCACACTGGAAGGACAAATCAAGGCTTGGTATAGGAAATTACTAGCCGAATCAATTCATAGTTGGATACAATTCATGGAAGTCTTTATCTCTGCTCCCAGAAACAATGACTATGAAGAACTCTGTAGCGAACTTCAAGGAATGTATAGGAACAAAAATGAGCCTCTGGATGATTTCTTTCAAAGAGTTATGCAAATATTTTGTAGGTTTCCTAAAAATGATAGAATATTTGACCAAGAAGTCCTCGATTATTTTTTCATACCTTCTCTTTATCCTTGAAGAAGGTGAGTTACCCTCGAAGAGAAAAAATTGCAACATCTTGAGTGTTTCCCACATTATATGTTATCCTCATTGAATTTTGAGACAAACCCATCACAACTATTGTTAGGGGAGGTAGAATCACCATAATAAAATTGTTTTCTCTTGTTGAAATTAATAGTTTAGGAGGCATTGGTTTGAAAAATAACGTAGAAGAAAACAATATATAGAATACATAGGTTTCTAACCTATAAGAAAGTATTTATATTTCTCTATGCTCTAATTCATATTTACACAATGAGAATTCAACTACCTCCCACCATGAGGAAACCACTTCAGTCATAGAGACCACATGTTGATCTTTGGGTCTCTTGTACTCTATAATATGATTTAAAATCACAATTCAAGGGTAGTTTTTTAAATAATGATTTCAAACTTGTATTTAATGAAGAATGAATTTCTAGGGATGTTGTAAATTTGATTGATAGGTTAGAATTGGAAAACATAGAACCTATATCCTCTATTGAAATTCATGAACTGAGAAGATAATATGGAGAAAACATGATTTATAACCAGTACTATGTCATTGAAACGAAGGAATTTACATCAAGATTTAAAAAATCCTTAAGCTTGGAGTGGGAATAGACTAATAATGTTTCTTTATAAATTGTATTAGTTGTTCAATTTAAAGATCAAGAGAATAATTAATGTGTTGTGGTCTATGCAAAATCTCTTGCTAAAGATATCGATTCCTTTTTAGATTCTGAATTTTTCTATGCCCTCTACACAAATGTGTTTGATAATGTTCACTTACAGGAAAATCCACTAGCTTATTATACAATAACACCTTTATTTCCTTTCTTCGGTGATAAAACATAGAGTGATGAAGAAGAGCATAAATTTTTCCAAACCTTGATTGATCAAATATACATTGATGGTAATAGTTCATCCAATGTACACAATTATGAAAACTCTTTGCAATAAAAATTTAAAGAATATAATGAAACAATGGTTGAACACAAAAACCTTGTTTTTGATAACTATGTTTCTTTTCCAAAAATGAGTTTTATCCTTGATGTATCATTCATTGATTCTATACAACCCATAACTACTAATCATTCTGAATAGATTCCAATGGTAGAAGGGACAAGGCATAAAACAAACAAAGATTTTTCAGATCTCTATGGAGGAACAACGATAGATTGATAGCCCATCATCATGAATATTAAAGGAAATGATGAGTTTATCCAATAAGCATTGTCAGCTAGACTTGTATCATATTCACAAGATAATCTCCATGAGAGGGTACATCACTTATATTTGGATTCATCTTAAATACTCTAGCATTGCCAAAATTGTTTTGATGATATCATTGGAGATTTCTTGGAGTTATCTTTTTTCTCAACGGTTTCCTAAAAATAGTAAGTATCTAATGCTTTATGTTTTGAACCAACTTCATTATATTTTAATTATTTCCATCAAACATTATGTAATACCTCAGTTTCACACACCTACATAATTCCATGATACCCCGATAGATATTAAGGTAATTAAATTGTTGCATTAGCTTTATGACTTCAAATAAAATTTGTTGAGCCAATGTAGGTTAGGGTAGAAGTAGCATAGACTTTATTTCCGTTCATGTTTTTAGAATAATATTTTGGATTATTTTAGTTTCAGTTTTTTTAAATAAAGACACGCAAATTTTTATTATGTTTTTTATTTTTGTTTCATGGTAGCTACTTTACTTCTAGTTTATTTACACATGAATTTTCCCTTTTTGAATAACATATTTTTCTTTGTTTTTGAACTTGAAGCTTGTCTTGAGATTGGTTTTCCTTTGATTTCATAAGTAATCCATGTGCAGAAGCCTTTTGAAAATAATTGAAAGAATATTTTCCTCACTTCAATGAAAATCACCTTAGCACCGACAATCGGAAATCAATAAGTTGGAGATCACAATTGGGAACTTTTGGGTGTCTATTGTAGAAGAATATACATTAGTAGGGAAGTTAGGAAAGAATATTCACGAGCTCCCAAAGGAATAAGTATTCCCTGTAGCACTGAATGTATTGTCTTTCGAATTTTGGGCATATGATCAAAGAAGAACACTTAGGGTACTAACTTCCCGAGTCTCTTTGCATAATGATAAGAAGTAGATTACAATTAAATATGTTCAAATGATACAACTCCACAAGACTAGACAAAGGAGTTATAATGCATCATGTACACCTTTTGATGTGGAGGCACACAATTATCCCATTTCTTCTTTCTTTGATAACCTGAATTTTAAACATATCGCTCGATGGAGATAAGACACTAGTCTACAAAATAATTCAATTAATTGATAGGGGTGCTAATAAAAGTAATAATGAATATACTTTCAATATTAAATAGGGATAGTATGAAGGAAAGGTCATGTGTAACCTTTCCCTATTGTTTACCTTTGTGTGTGATGCAAAAATACATTTTAGTTTCAGAGATTGAACCTGGTCAAGGTTCAACGACACCAAATATACAATGTGACTCGAAAGAGACAATATAAATAGGGTATCCAAGCTTAATAATGTTGCAAATATGATAATTTGGTCACTTTTGAAAGGCACAATACCCACATTCTTCATTGCAGACAATGAGAAGACTAGAAGAAAGAAAGAAGACACATTTTCTCATAAGCTTCCTTGTTCCATCTCAGGAGAGGTGCTAGCAAGAAATTTATCTTTTGATGATCATGTTCATATTAAAAACATTGAACCTCAAGAACATCAACCTCCTACAAGAGATACATGGAATGGATCATCATATGAAAATTGTGACATCTTTAGTAATATTTCAAAACCTCGAGAGGAAGTGAAACCAAACTTACAACCAATTGCCATGCATGGTGAAAGAAATATTATAATGAGAAGAAAGTTGTTCTCAGTAAGCATCACTCTAGAGAAACTAATTGATCATCATAATTAGGTATTTTCATGACTTCCATATTCTTTCCCAGCATCCCAGGATCACCGAAGTCATTTTCATGATGTCATTGGGACCTGGCTAGAGTCATCCTTTTCTCAAAAGAACTTATGGAATCCCCTTTTCTACTAGGATATTTAGAACAAAAAGTTGATAATTTAAAAGATTAGATTTGAGGCATTTCAGTAGGTATGTGTTCCTTCTAATTCAATATTTACCTTTCTGTTGAGTGTTACATTCATGCAAACCTAATTGTAGGATTAATTGATGCGTTATGTCATAATAATTCTTTGTCAGTGTGTCCTTCTACAAAGGATTTCTTGGTCAACCCTATTTTTCAATAAGGTTCTAATATGATGGAAGCTATTTTGAGATAGGAAGGATGGATTAATTTGAAGGATAAATCAAACTATTTTTTGCATATTGATTAAAAATAGTAGTCCATATGATTGGTTGTTGGTATGATCTATTGTTTTCAAGTATCATGCTTAACACATTGCGATGTTATCTTATGAATGCCTTGTACAAAGATACCAGTCGTTAAAGATCTTGATTACCCAAGAAAAGGAGGATAGAGAAAAAAAGAAGAGAAAATCCCTATAAAATTTAATATATCCATGGGACATATCAGTTCAAACCTGATTTACCAGTTTGTTTTGATTCATGTTTTGAAATTTTATGTATATTTTTGTTTCAATTATATTTATTTCTTCTGAGAAAGTTAAAACCTACCTTATGTCCTGAATGATTTTCCTATGTAGGTATAGATTTCTAGTTGATAGCATGCACTTGACTTGAACTGATGATGTTGTGAGCAGATTTGTTCTTTAGGATAATTTGCAAGGCCATGTTCTCTGGAGATAATTGTAGAGTTAGAGAATGATCACATCTCAGCTTGCAATTGTGGTTTGCATGTAGATGGTCATTTTCTCTTAAAATGTTTCACAATGATGATCTTATACCTCAACAGACTTTACTCATAGAACAAACTTTACAAGACCACAAAGGTAATGCATGAATGGATCAAAGATGTAGGGGGAGAAAATAAAGAATTATTTAGTCCCTAATTTTCTTGGAACACGAGGCCACAATGATCATCTGGAAGATTTGAGAAATCGCAAGTGAAATTCAATTCTAAAATAGCCTAGTATTGAAGGCCATTTAGTCGAGTTTCTATGTGCCTAGTCTTTCATAGGGATTAGTCTTTTCCAAGAGGTTGCATGAATACTTGTTGCATTTTGACGCATGAATTATTTTTAATCCATATGCAATGCTAACATTCACACTTTCTTTTTCAGAATATTTTCCTTGCTTATTGCTTATATTTTACTCATCACTTGTTAAATATTTGATATTTTAGTTTCATTCTATTTTAGAGCTAAGCTTTATCTCTTGATTTTAATTGCATAGTCAGATCTGCTTCCACCTTTGATTTTGAATGTGGTTGCAAGGCATTGTTGGACACTTTTTATTCCCCTAAAGGAAACCTACATTTTCGACTCATTTTATTTGAAATCACTATTTTTGGTTGATTGTGTACATGCATTTCATTCCTATTGTCTCACTTTGGTAGCATCATGCATATAAAGCATGCTTGAAGGATTTTGCATGTCTTTCCTAGTT
Source organism: Picea engelmannii (assembly GCA_009831015.1). Taxonomy (NCBI): domain Eukaryota; kingdom Viridiplantae; phylum Streptophyta; class Pinopsida; order Pinales; family Pinaceae; genus Picea; species Picea engelmannii. Next base: position 153,930 of record ML787039.1, read on the forward strand.
TATGAACTAAACTAAAAGTTCATACTGAACACAAATTAGAGATGCTTTGGAATAGTGTGATGGTGATTGGACCATGACCTAATAGAATGATTAATCAATGGTTATCCTTTCATATTGGCTAGAAAGCAAGTCTCATGTAACAAGAGATCCACCCATACATTAAGTGGTTCCTCACATGAAGGGTGAAACGTTCAATTTTGCAGGATGAAAATCAAAAGATATTATTTTAATTATCCAGTTGTAAAAAAGATATAAGACAAATCCCAATTGTTGGAAGTCATCCCATATCATTCTAATTTAAAAAAATAAAAATAAAATAAAAAAGAAGGCCATTGCTTCCCACATCCACTTGATGCTAAGCATATATTAAACTAACCAGGAAGTATGGGAAAGGAAGAGAAATCAAATCAAGGGACATACATATATCTCCATTGGGGCTATGGACACTCGCTGGAAGTAGAGAAAGGTTTGTGATACCATGGTGACTCCATTGGGGATACAAGATGCTTGTGGGCAGTGGAGAAACACCTGAGGGATAATATATTGACACCTAGTGAACATCATTTATATCTCAAATCTGTATTGGTCGTACGATGAATATGTTATCCTAAATTGTCAGCATAGTTTAAGGAAATAAACCTTATCATCGTTCATCCTATTAATACAACAAACAATCTCCATTAGTTGGAATGCAAGCATCACCCTTGAATCCATCACGATGAAAGGTTTTAGGTACCTTCTTCACATTTACTATGGAATGACCCCAAAGGTAAGAACATGATCCTGTGCATTTCATGCTCATAATTCAGGGAGGACTAATATATATTATGGATTCATCTAGTGTGTCACCAAGTTTTGAGGCCTCAACAACCCCCAAGTCCATCGGCTTGGGGCCCCTCATAAAAAATTTCAAATCAAATCTTTTGATTTCTTTACTCATTGACTGTGTTCTCTTGTTTTTTTAATCATTAAGTGTTTTCTAATTGAAAGGGTGATTCTTACTCACTACGTGTTGTTTTATTCCACCTCATGTTGTAGTCATGATTGAGTACGGAATTAGTCTTGTCAATTTTGTTTTCATCACAAAGTGGTTCTTGTTTCATGTGTCACATTTGCATGTGTTTTGGAACCTTTTGGTTCTTTGACTAACCCTGATTTGTGTAAGTGCTATATATCATTACTCTAAGAAAACCAATTATTTTATTATTATTCATTTGGTCTCCTCAAGCATGTATCTAACGGTCAAAGGGGAAATGTGGTGGCACCAAATTAATGTAAGATTAAATATAATAAATTCCTCTTGGAGAAAAGGGATGAATATGTAATTTTGAAGGTCAAGTATGTTATAGCCCTAAAACGCCCTACTCATGCATACATGGCCTTGGCCCTCTTGCATATTTTTCCAAAGCACTACTGAGAAGCTCTTCTTAAAAAACCATTTTTTAGAAGATGTACGTGCCCTGCACCATTATAGCCCGAATACATGTGCTTGATGCACCACTACAACTCATGTACATATGCCTGCTGCCCCATTACAACCTGCGTATACTTGCAAAAGTTGTAAAAATTAAAAATTTGCAAGGAATTCGTTGAAATTCATGGGCTATTGGAAGTTTCCCAACTAATCCACCTACTATATCCTGTCACCCAACCGGATAACCATCCTTTTTTCATATAAAAGGAGGTTTTGGGGTCTCATTTCACATCCAAGAATAAGAACAGTGAAACTTTTCCCAATTTCACTTCCCCTCCTTGCCCAAGATTTTGCTACCTTTTCTGAGATATTGCCTCAGCATTCCCTCATCACCCGCTTCTTCCTCCATTCAACCCATTCCCTTCCATAGAGGTGATAAGAAGGTTGAGAGAATAATTTCATTCAAGGTGCACTTGGAGCATGGTAAAGAGGATCCCAAACTAGGTTCGTGGAACGATGGTCGACACAGATTGTAAGTTGTAATCTTTGTATGATGAATAAAAGAATCACATTTTCCTATCCCAAATGATGATGTTTTGAGTATTTTCATTGATTTATACTTAGAATTTAATATCTAACCCTAACTCATGAATATAATAACATGCTTGTAGTTCTTGTTTTCCTATCTTTGGATGCAGGTCAGCCTTGGGAGGAGACGTGCAGTCAATGGAACTTCCAAGATTGAGGAGATCATCACCAGATGTGGGATCAAAGGTATAGTTACCCAATCTCTTCTCTTATTTGCTTTCTTTAAATTAGTTTTGGTCTGTTTGGGGTAGAGTAAAATTGATTGACTTTTAGACGATTATTCGCTATGTCTATATCTTAAACCTTGGTGTAGTTAAAGGGGGGGTTTTCTCGATAGCAGAACTGACGACCATACTGCGGATTGCCTCTAGGGTTTTTAGGGGATTTTGGGTTGTTTGATTGGTTTTTTTTCCTTTCAAGTTTATTTCAAGTTTGCTGAGTCTGTCAAGGGATTCTAGTCACCTTCAGGGTGCATACCAGCTATCCCTGCCCTGTAAGTCTACCTGGTCTTTTCATTTTTGAAAGGATACATAGGTGTATGCACCTTGTCTTGGGTCATCCCACGTACATAACTGCTCTTCTCAGTAAGCATCCCATGTACATAAGTAGGCCACTGATGCAACAACCCGCGTCTCTATTTCATGAAATTTTTTGAAAAAGAGGGAGTTTGCCTCTTTCTTGATTGAAGTTCACACTTCTGAGGGATTTCTTGGATCAGTCTAGAGTCTCTGTTTATGGCCATAGCCTGGGTATAGGTTTCAGTTTACTTGTTTTCTTAGTCTTCTTGTGTTTACACTAAAAAGGTTTTAAGCAAGCTGTTGAGTTGTAGATATTCCTTCTTGGTTTCTTGATTGAATCCCTCCAATCCGTAGTGGGCTAAAGGTATTTTCCAGTCTAGTTTTAGTTTTATTTTTATCCTTTTTACTTGCTTTGAAAAAAGAAAAATATTTACTTCAATTTTTCTCTTTAAAGCGGTTCAAAAAAAAGATTTCCATTTCAGTTTGGTAAATTAGTTAAAGTTGATTATTTGCAAAGAGGAAAAAAAGTCTTTATTGTCAAGTTATTTTTTATTTCTCGAAACATAAGTAGCTTGTAGTCAAGTGAAAGAAAGTTTTAGGTTTTCTTTACAAGATCTTGAAATGTTAGTTAAGAAAAGTTGAGTTCACAAAGAGTTAGTTACAAAGCTTTTCTTTTAAATTTGAAGTAATTTTTCTTTCAAGTGCTTTAATTTTCTCCTCTTTTTTCGTCTCTTTATAAACCATTAGTTTCACTACCGTAACTTGTGAGTAAATCAAGCCTTTAAAAAGAATGATTAATCTAAAATACACTAGACTTTTCTGTTTGTAAGGTTCACAAACTAGTTTAGGGTTTTAGGACCTTGAATTAGGATTGGAGAGGAAACTCTTCAAGGGAATTAAATCAAACATTAGAGTCTGAGTTAGGGAGTGCTTAAGTCCAGTGTCATAAAAGTTATTTGGGACCCCCCTCTAACACAGGGGATAAACACAAGGTCGTGTGAGGAAAGGTATCGGAGATAAACCCTCCAAAGATGGACTAAATGTAGTGGGGAACATATATTGAGGGTCTGTCTCAAGAATAATAACGACTGCATTTTCCTACAGAGCTTCGTGGACCTCGAATCTATTCAAGATCCTATGTTGTCTTCCAGACCATTTTATTTCAATACCCTTGATAGGCTTCAAACTTGTTATCCTACTCATTACGGTCCACTCGACTGTCGACTGTACCCACCTGGTGACTCACTGCATGCTGACAACCTAGTTTCACATATTATAGGGACTTACACAAGTGACTATGGGGGTATACTACAGTACCTAGGGAAGATGTAAGATCACGCTTCACAAAGTATACCCAGAGGGTTCTTCTGTGTTTGAGTTGCATTTTCACTGGTTAGTTTCTCTAGCGTCGATTGGCGTAACTGTCCTTCCTACTAGATAGTCGACTGCTTGATTTGTCTTTAGTAAGATTTTTAGTGTGTGCTTGGTGTTTAAACACTAGTTAATTCTTACTGTGTTGGTTGATCATTTCATAAGCTGGAATACCAATAGCTCTGCCGGTCGCGAAGGCTTCAGATCCTGTCACCAGTTACATTGGAGCCACCTACACCATCGTTACGTCAAAGAATTGAACAAGAAGGGTCATTCAAAGTGACCAGGACGCAGGAAACTATGCCCGAGCCTGCTCCGCGAGGAGACTATTCGAATCCAAAGGAACCTACCATTTATGACCTTGAAGTAGAGGCTCTTAGGCTAGCTAACCCTATGATTACTGACTTGTCAGTGTCGATATTGATTTAGGTTGTCCCTCCCGAGGTGACACCTTATGAGTTCCAGCTAGTCCTATGAGTGGAAATGGAAGCGAATGCTTCTACTTCGTCCGGGATTCCTCATACTCCCATTACGATTACTACCGTAGGGGGCATCCTACCTCCTCTCCCACCTTCGCCAATCTGGACCACAGTGGTCTTGACTCCCTCAACTTCAGGCAGTGGTTCGATACCGTTATCGGGATCAACCATCGCTCCATTTACTCAGAGTGCAATGGGCCCTCCCTTCTCATATGGGATGCCCAACTTTTATTTAAACTTGGTTCTTACCTACTCTACCTTACAGACCATGGGTCTGGGGGAAGGGATCTCAAACACTCCTGTGAAAGGGTCAACTAGGGGTGATTTTGTCCCTTTTAATGCTATCTGTTACGGTGGGGGTCATATACCTCACCCATCCCCTTTGCTCGGTGGTTCTTTTCAGCAGCCAATCAGGCCAAACACTAATTACATCTTGTTTGATGGAGGTAGTTTAGGACCTTCGTCTAGCACATTTATGATTACTTTCTCCTAGAAATTGAATACACATTGTTTTTTGGGCTCCAATGTTATCCCTTATATTCAAATAAGTTTGATACTGAATTGCCTATATAAGCTGCAGCTAGAGTTGCAAAGATTCGAGCTTGAATACTGCTCATAAATAATCCCAGGAACATTACAGGTATAGGAACTACTATTTGGGTAGCATTCCGAGTAACTCCTCAACTAGGGGTGCCACCCGAGGAAGCAGGAGCAGCAACCAACCTGTTTTGATGACGGATACACAATATTCAGGAGATCCTTTCCCGAAACCCATACGTGTTTCTGCAGGTCTCATTGTAATAGGTTTGTCGGGAAATATATGTACCCAAATATTTCCGCCATGACGGTCATAACGAGTAATCATTCTTTTTCCATCTTCTATCTTCCCAGATGTGATCCAAGTAGGTTCAAGTGCTTGAAGAGAGAATATACACATTAATATTACCATCTGGAGAAGTTCGTTTAATATTTGAGAACTGCTTAGCAACAATTGGACAATTGGGTAATATAACTGCAAACAATAGAATTTTCGGTAAAGCTGGAGCTAAACTCCAGGAAAGGAACATGAATGATTCATACAAATTACTCAACGGTAAATGTCCCGAATAAAGACAACGAGTAATTAATAATCTCGTTGTACAAAGAAAAACTGGAGAAATGGAGTAAGTAAGCAATGTGCATGCTATGAAGAATGATTCATTCCCTATGAACAACAAAAAGATTCTATATTTGGCCTAATCCTTGTGGTAGTGGTAAAAAATTGGGCTGAGTCCGATTGGTAGAACGAAAGTCACTGGATCACAAGGTATCCATTGCCTCAAATTCAAATTTGATCTCCTTCCATACTTCACAAGAAACAACTAGCTCAAGACTCCATTTACTAGCTTCATGGATCACTTCATTACCTTCCATATCGGGGAAGGGTAGGTACAGAGCCCTTATTTCGTAATTTTTAGTGGCAATATTCCATAGGGGAAGTAGGGTGTGTGAAAATACTACCCCACCTTGAGTAAAGGAATATCTACTCCATCTTTTTGAATGGGATAATAACCTCGGAATATATAGATATACATATTATATGCCCACCTGTATATACTATTCAAGTTTCTTCCACTTTTGTTGTTTTTCATGTTGGTTGAAATTATCCTGCCAGTGGGAAAATACTGCAAAGCCAGTGGGATCTATGTCATTGAATTTGTTTGACGCATTTGGGAAAAATGTTTTTTCTTTGACTGTTGTCTCAGCTGGAGGAAACCTCGGTTTTGGTCAATAGAACCTGGTGCAGGGTACTATTCCTTCACAGAGAGCGACAAATGGATTTTTATCCACACAGGGTCTTTGGAATCCTTGGCAGGGATCAGTTCCCTTGCAAGAGATGTCGGTCGGGGGAAAGCCCCTCCATGCTTAATAGAACCCCGAGCAGGGCTCCATACCTATGATCGTTGGATCAGCTAGGGGCATCCCCTTCTAAGGTCCTTGAAACAAAATGCAAATATAAATCCCGACACAAGCTATGTCGTCCAATTACGGGAGTCAGCCGATGATACCCAAAAAGACGTAGTTTCCCTATGCTAGTCAAGGCCACGATTTTACCAGATGCCTAGCCAACAGTCCAACTTTTCCTGGCAACCTGGTGCCAATCAAACTCCAAACCCCTCTTTTCCTGTAAATAGTTCACAACCAAAACTACCATTTCTGGAAACGCTACATCTTCCAGACTTGTCGAGATTATTGAATGATCCAATTTGTCACGATTCAAGTAGGCCCCCCATGCCGACTAATTTTCCCTCAGATATTCCAAAATTTGAAGGAAATCCTGGTGTGAATCCAGGTGATCATGTGACGACTTTTCATTTATGGTGCTCGTCAAACTCACTGAGGGACGACTCTATCTAGTTGCATCTTTTTCAATGCACTCTTATAGGGGGTCTCATGAAATGGTATATTGAGCTTGACCACTTGAGTTACTCTTACTTCAATGACTTGTCGATGGTATTCTTGAACCATTTCCAGTTACATGTGAGATACGATGCCGACACTAAATTTCTAGCCAACTTTGAGAAAACCAAGGACGAGCACATCTCTGATCATATCCATGAATGGAAGTGTCAAAAGAGATTAATTAAGGTCTAGGTCCCTCCCGCTTTCTTTCTTGAGTGGTTCCTAAAGTCTTTGGTTCCCTGCATATCCAAGGGCGTAGCGACTTCCAGAGTGTTTTAATAAGAGGAGGCGATTATGAGAGCGCAACTGCTTGAACTGATCTACTCTCAGTCCAACATACTCTATGATATTTTTCCAGATGCACCGAGGTCCATTATCGATAAGGCCAAGAAAAATTCTAGACCCCATGCTGATAGTATTGTGGGCTCAGTGCAGAACAAGCCCACAAACCTGTTGTCGAATCATTTGGAACAATTTTCGATATAATAGACTTTGGCCAGCAGGACTCTGAGTTCAGTTGTTCCCCCTACCCATACGTCGGACATACACATTGTGCAGTCGATGAAACCTAAGGCCAACTAGTAGCTCGAGGGAAAGAAGAAAAAACAAAAAAAGAAGGGTAAAGGGGATAAAAAGGCTACCAATAATGTTGGCAGGCGGAAAACAAAGAAGAAGAAGTTGAAGTATCTGTGTAATCTCTGCACGGAGGATCACCCAACTCATCTGTGCCCGTGGCTTGTAGAAGCTCAGAAGATATTTGCGCAGCAACAACTTGTTGTGTTGACGAACCATTTTCCACAAGGTGAAAACATGGTTCAGGTTTCAGTATCCTCGAGTGCAACAAAGGGAAATCAGGGACCCCCCATGCTTTCCAATAACAACTCGTCCGCAAATGTTTACATGATGAATGTTGAGGCTCATATAGCAACCAGGGCACGAGATTACGGAATGTTGAAATCTGTCAAGAAGGGAAAAGAAGCCACGAACCCACCAAATCTTCTCCAAATTGAGAAGGCAGTGGGTGAAATGATGACTCACATCCCAAAAGGTGTATTTAAGAAGGCTTCTCATAATCCAAATGCGAGGGCCGCCCAAAACTACTCCGTTGTGGAAGATTTGGCATAGAACCCTTGCGCGATGTCTTCTTTGGAGGTCCTTCGGAGTTTCCCTTCGCAAAGAAAAGATCTGTTATTCACATTGGTATCGATAGAGACTTGTAACCTAGGAGAAATCATTTTTTATCCAACCGACTTAAAACATCATCTTCCTTACCACGTTGCATTTCATACAGTAGTTTCATACACCACAAAATCTTTTACTCGAAATTTTTTCCATACAGTGGTTGACGAGGTTGCCTCGAATTACATGATTTTTTGGCATGTTTGAAGGCCATTGGACAGCCTAGGTTGTCTCCATTGCCTATGTTGCTTACAACGTTTGACGGTTGGTCATTCAGAACACATGGGAACCTTCCTTCTTTCCCCATGAAGTTGGGAGGAAAAACCGTGTTTGTCGAAGTTGAAGTGGTCGATGCGCCTCTCGACTACAACCTATTGTTAGGAAGGAGTTGGACTTATGCAATGCATGAAATGGTTGCTACGTTTTTTTGGGTGTTGTGTTTTCCACACGAGGGCTAGATAGTGACCATTGACCAGTTGTCTTTCTCCCGTCCCGACCCTTCATCGGGGGCTTCCACGGTCTCGATGATTGATAGTCTGCAGCCCGACACTATCAACTTAGGTGATGTTTTATTTCCATCGTTGATGGGAACTTTTGATTACCCACCACCTTCCGGTGATATCAAGCTTATATCGATTGTTCCCAACCAACCTAGGGATGGAATTATACAAGTGTCGTTGTTTTGAATGAGTTACTTTAATGATCCGTGGACTCTAACTTCCCCATCGAATTCGATGGAAGGGACATGGCATCTTGGCATGGCCATGCCCTTGTCCGTGGCTAAGGTTGCATACAACATTTTCCAACAAACTTTGGCCAACCCCGATCTGACTTCCCCACATGAGTTAGATCCATTTATCGAGCCTATTTGGGCTCAAGGTTATCTTGCCACTCAAGATCCTTTAGACCTGGTCTTTCCCTCTAACGAGGCGATTCTCAAGGAATTGACTAGTCCCGATAGACCTTGGGATGATCTACATCATAGGTCTTACTTCTTTCCCAAGTTAAGGAGAATATAGGCGGGAGAATTTGTTTCGACCATGAATGGAGATAATTATTGTCCTATCAATCCTTTGGCTACGCACAGATTTATGTCAAAGGTAATATGGAAAGTATCGCTACAATGATTCCAATAGATGTCTCCAGAACCCTTAGCATTATGGAGAATGTTTTTGTCGTAGAAGACTGCTCCCTCAAAGAGATTCAAATTTACACTGAGTTATTCAAAGAATTCTGCGAGGTTTTTTCCTGGTCTTACGAGGAAATGGTAGGCATAGACCTAAGAATTTTCAAGCATGAAATTACGACTTATCCTGATGCCAAGTTAGTCCGACAGAAGCTTCATCCAGTGAATCCTCAAAAGGTGGCAACAATTAAGGTAGAAGTAGAAAAAATGATCAAAGATTGTTTTATCTACCCAATATAGTTGACGGAATGGGTGCTAAACCCAGTTCTAATTAACAAGAAACAAGGTATGATTCGTGTGTGCATGGATTTATGTGATTTGAATAAGACCTGTCGGAAAGATAATTTTCCCACCTCATTCATCGATCACATTGTCGATGAGTGTGTCGGTTGCAAGGTCTTTTCACTCATGGATGGTTTGTCGGTATACAATCATATTTAGATCAAACCCAAAGACCAACATAAAACAACTTTTATTTGTCCTTGGGGCACGTTCGTGTATTGTAAGATTCCTTTTGGCCTGAAGAATGATGGAGCCACCTTTCAACAGGCCATGTCATTTTATTTTCATGACCTTAGATATATATTCGAGGCATATATTGATGATCTAGCATCACGCCCTCACAAGAGATCTGATCATCCCGCTCATCTTCGACTAATCTTTGAACGATGTCGCTAATATCGGATTCACTTGAATCCTAAAAAGTGTAGTTTATGCATGACATCAAGTCATCTCTTAGGTTTTATTGTTTTGAAAATAGGGATCATGGTCAATCCTGTGAAGGTTGAGGCAATAGTTCAATTTCCTCCCCCATGCATGATTCCCTAGCTTCAGATCTTACAAGGGAAAGCGAATTTTCTTGAGCCTTTTGTCACAAATTACGCCGAGATCACTAAAGGGTTTATGCATCTCTTGAAAAAGGGGGTCCCATTTTGTTGGGATGAAGCTGATCAACTCTCCTTTGAAGAGTTGAAATGTGCCCTTACGTCTGCCTCTCTCCTTTGGCCTCTCGATTATAACAAATATTTCTTGTTGTATTTAGATTCTGCAGAGTTGACCATCGACATGGCCTTGGTTCAAGAAGATGACTTTCTCAAAGAGAATGTTATATATTATCTTATCTAAGGCCTGGTTGGGCTAGAACTCAACTATTCTCATGTTGAGAAGCTTGATTTGGTGGAAGTCCATGCCGTCCTGCGTTTCCGTCACTATATTTTTCTTTGCAAGACCATTTTCATTATCGTTGTGCACCCTTTCCAATACGTGTTAACACGATGGGTCATTGGAAGAAATATTAGTAGATGGATAGTCATCTTACAGGAGTTTGAATTGGATTTTGTCTCTACAAAATCCAAAAATTCATTGGTCTTTGCTGAACTCATCTTGGAACTGTCGGTTGAGTCTAGTGATATCACACCCGATGAATCGCCTATAAAGGGATATATTTTTCTAATTGCATCTTCAAACCCCTGGTATGGAGATATACTAGTCTATCTCTATACTTTGAAGTGCCTCGCTTATGATTCCCATAATGAGCATCAAAGGATTCAACATCAGGCACAAAATTATCTTATACTCGATGACACTTTGTATTGTTGAGGCATGGATTGCATTCTTCACCGATGTATTATCCATGAAGAAACATAGCTCATTTTGAACGACTGGAGCATGTGGTGGTCATTTGTTTGGGTTGGTAACAACCCAAAATATTCTATGTGTCGGTTACTTCTGGCCCTCGTTAATCAAGGATTGCATTGAGGCGATCAAGAAGTGCTACCCGTGTCAGATCTTTTGTCGTAAGATGCAGGCACATCTTTCTCCCATGTTTCCTGTCATTGTTGTTGGTCCTTTCCCCAAGTGGGGGATTTATTTCACTACATGTCACTTGGCCTCATCTAGGGGGAATCGTTAAATCATCGTAGAAGTAGAATAATTCAAAAAGTAAGTCGGAGTTATGCCAACGTTTAACAATGATGGTGAAACGATGACTCTTTTCATTTTTAATCAGATAGTAGCAAGGTTCGACATCCTGAAGGAGATTGTCACTGACATGGAAGTCACTTCCAAAATAAAATGATGACTAAGTTAATGTCAAATCTTGGGTTCAGGAAAGAACATTTGTCACCTTATTACCCACAAGCGAATGGTCAGGTTGAAGCTGTGAATAATTCTCTCAAGACTATTCTTCAACGGAAGATCAATTCTGCCAAGTCAAATTGACATTTGGTTTTGTACTTAGAATTGTGGTCCTACCTAATGTCTATGAATACTGCCACCGATTTTTCACCTTTTGAACTTGTATATAGGCTGGAAGGAGTCTTTCTTATTGAGTGTCTGATTCCTTCTTTAAAGTTGGCAGTAGAATTAATGTTGGACACTTCACTGCTTAATGAACACCTACTATATATCAAGAAGCTCAATGAATAGTGTCATGATGCAACCTCAACCAATGAGGCTCATAAGCAATGAGTCCAGTGTCAGTATGATCAGTTCGTTCGTCCTTGGATTTTCTCTAAAGGCAATCTTGTTTTGGTCTATGATCAAGACAAATATCCCCTGGGGTAGGCAAGTTCAAATCCATGTGGTTCGGACCATTCATTGTGAAAAAGGTCTTGAAGAAGGGCACTTACCATCTGGTTGATTTTGAAGGAAATGCCTTGGCGGAGCCTAGAAATGGGCTCTACCTCAAGAAGTATTACTCGTAGGTTGGTCACTTGGGTGACTTCTTGTACATATGTATAGCTTCTTATACAATTTTTGTCTTTTTTTTTGTGGACATGTACTTATTTATGTCTTCTTTTTCACTATGGCAGATGTCAAGTGAATCAAAGGTGTATTTTGTGTTCGCGGAAGGTGCTAGCCGACACACTCAGAGGCTTTCTTCCGTAGCTTGGGTGATTTTCACACCTGGAGGCTAGTTACTATCTTCCAAAGGTATTTGTCTAGGAAAATCTACAAACAATGTTGTTGAATACAGTGCAGTGATATAATTTCTCTGTGATGCTTTATCGCATGGAATTTATCACCTCAGGCTCTACCTAGATGCTCAGCTAGTTGTGTCCTAGTTAAATGGAGTTTACTATGTTTATGATCCCACATTTCACCAACATTTCCTTAGGTTACATCTCTTAGAACATTATTTTGATTACATTACATATATCCATGTTCCTGGGAGATTTAATCATATGATAGATACTCTAGCTAATCAAATATTAGATTGGCATGTTGCACACACATAAAAAAGAAAATAACACACATACACATGTACATACATTTGTAAAATATGTAATCCATAAGACAAAAAACATGTATATATATATATATATATCAAAAAGTGTCATGAGTACATAGGTGGGCGCACACGCCTCAAAAAATAGTTTTTAGTATACATCGTTGGGCTTATGCCCTAAAAACATACATGTAAAAAAGGTGCCCTTGGCACATCAAAGGTCTATCCTATCTAAGATTGGGGCCTATTGGACCTGCCATAATGAACAACGATGTTGGAAAAATGCGGGAATAGCTGGACCCATGTCCATGGCACCACTACCATGTGAGGCTGCATAAAAGGCGAGAGATCCTCGATCTCAGCCATAGGTATAGTGTGAGTGAGCTCAGTGACATTGTGCTCCACTTGTCTCAAAACTCTCTCATCCTCTCCGGCTGGAGGTCCCCCTACAACTGTTGGTCCTCCGACTGCTAGTGGTCCTACCTTTGGTCATGGACATCATTAAGTCCTCGTGAAGGTCGTTGGGCACACAGGTCCCACATATGTATGTAGAAGATACACATGATTCAATACTCTATACACATATAAAAATAATATATATAAAAATAATTAAAAATTAAATAACTTTAAAGGAATGTTACCTATCTCGCCTTGCTCCTCTCCGAGAGGCATGTGAATATCCAGATCTCTAGAGAAGTTGATCTTGGCATAGGGGTAGTCCTTGATCACCGTAATATGTCATTTCCACCAGTCAAAGAACTTGTCGTCGAAGGTCTCTATGGTCCTCCCTCCACCCTGTCATGGAAGAAATGTTGCCCACCTGCATACTCCTAGGAAGGAGGCCACATTCCCCCATACTATCTCTTTGGGACTAAGACTAGGAACCCTCTCGAAGAAGAAGGAACATAGAATCGTATCGAACCCAAATTTCTTATTGGTACGATGCCGACACTCTGTCAGTTATATCTTCATGCAAATAAGCATGGTCACGCTCTAGTAAAAAATATGTGCCTCCTGAAACTGAATGGCACAGGGCATGTGTTCCCAGGAGGCCTGATGCAGGGTTGTAGATTGAGTAATCCTCCCAATCAACAACAAGAACACTTGTAGAGTCAAACTGGTAATCTTTTGAATTGACACATGGGAACCTACCTTCTTAAAGTCGACCTCACAGTACATCTGGATATAATCCTCGATGTTGAAAGGCCTAGGGAGAAATTTCCTCAGATTGACTATCTCCCCTCTCCTCGAGAGGCCAATCAAGAAGTAAATATCCTCTGTTGTGGGGGTCAATGACTGACCCTCTAACATGAATGCCTCTGCACCCGGGTGCCAATAATCCACAAGAGTGTTGAGAAATATAGGTTGTGCCCTCATAAACGGACACTGGAAGAACTTCCATAGCCCACATTGTTTTAGTGTGTCGATGGATGTAGGGTACTCTTCGACCAAAATGTCAATATCCTCATGCTCCCTCTCCCTCTAGTGGACATACATCCTGTTCCATGGAGAAATGGAGGAAGTTTAGCACTTGCATTTTTATTTTTTTCAAACTTGCAAAGGTGTACATGAGTTTTATTGGCCACAATCACATATGTATGCGATCATATTGTTTTCTTCTTGAGTACATACATAGGTTGTCCTTGGACAACCCGCGTACACATAGGGCCACTCTTTTTAGGAGAGAACACTCCCTCAAAAACTAAAATAAATGCACAAATGAAATATTGAAATGCAAGAGGGATGATTTTGTACTTACTTGGTCCAAGTAAAAGTTTGTTTCCTCCACTGAAGCTCCCAGAATCAACACTTTAATAAAAGGGGTTTTTGTTTCTCCTTTTGGTTAATTTTCGAATTGCAATGGTGAAAATGAGTTGTTGGCTTTTATTTATAGACGTTTTTGGCATTTTTTGCTGCTTTTCGACCCCCTTTGTCATTTTTCGTGGCTCAGTAATGACTTGATTCTGATTCTGAGTTTCTTTTTTGACGTTCCAGTACTCCTTTCCTTTTGGTTTGGTAACCTTTTGCGGGATGGGTCACTTTTTAGTATCCTTTGGTAAAAGTAGTTTTTTCCAAATTTTTGCATATAAGTTAGGATTTCGTCTCCACTTTCTGCATCTCGTTGTATTTTCTGCGTTTCCATAGGATCAACCCCACCGAAGTGCGACACAGAACCTTCATTGCTACTCTAGAAGTGTCATAATTAGGTGGTAGAGCCTACCTTTACATGGATTCCCTAGGTATATCCTTGTTACTTTTTGGTGTCCATGCTGTCAGTAATGACTATAGGCTTAGGAGTCCTTTTTAGTCTTGTCATGATTACGAGATTAAGCCTCATTCGTTTGATGCACCGTCATTCTTGGCCTTACCCTTGGGACTCCCAAATGAGCACACTTTGTTGTCTTTCAATCTCTCTTTAAAATTCAAAAGCAACATCCGACGAGACTGTATTTATTCTTTTCGATCTTGTCCATATTAACTGAGAAAAGTAGCCCCCTGGAGTCTTCTTTAAGCCCTTTTCAGACTCTCTAAACATGAAAATATTGTCGAGGGATCTTGTTTCCCTTCACGCTCACCAAACTAAAATTTGAAGGCATGTTTATCTGGCAGTAGTTTACCCCTTTTTCTATCCGAATGGATAATTTTATGAGTAAAAGTATGCTCTAGGAAATTTGATTCGCTAGAAGAGTATTCTTAGACGTAATTTTAACCCTTTTTTGGGCCTAAGGGACTAAATATTTAAAAAAAGGAACATTCTCCTTGGTTTTGGTTTATCACCTTTTTAGGACCTTAGAGATTACTTATGAAAAAGGAACCCCCACCGAGTCCATAGTTAAGATCTTTTCAGATTCCCTAAAATTGAAAAGATCATCGATTGACCTTGTTCCTTCACACTCGTTAAATTGGTTCAAAAGAGCATTTACTGGCATGAGTTTAACCCTTTTTCCAACCTGTATATTATAGTGGAAAAAGGTACACCTCGGGAGATTCATCTCGCTAGGAGAGTTCTCCTAAGTTAATTTTATACCTTTTCAGGCTAAGGAGACTAAACTCAGAAAAAGGCTGTGAGTCGATAGTTAATCTCTTTTCAAACTCCTTAAAATTAAAAATATTTCTGAGTGATCTTGTCTTTGTCACCGGGGATGATTTTAGGGGCTAAATTTTGCTCATGGGCTAATTTTCCATGGTTTTTCCCAAAAAAATATCCGCTATTGTAAAAATGATTTGCCCAAATTCTATAGGATAAAATTATTTTACCTTAAAAATCGCTAAAATTTTATACAAACTATATAAAATCCTTAGAAATTTGAATATTTTTACAAAAATATCGCCAAACATTTATAGTTGGCATATGAAGGATTAGTTATATTCACCAAGGTTTCTACATTTTAAAATAAATTTACATCCTTAAAATCATCCCTATTTGTCACATTCATTAAAATGGTTTTGAATAGACATCTTTTTGGTGCAATTTTAACCATTTTTTGAACTGACTAGACTATATTCGAAAAAGGTACTCCCTGGAGTCTTCTTTTACGTTTTTTCAAACTCTCTAAACGTGAAAAAACTACCAAGCTTACCTTCTCTGGGCTCGTAAAAATTACATGGAAGGGGGTCTCATTGTGTCTTGCTTAATTGTATTTGCATATTTGCATCTTTGGCCTAATGCCAGCTCCATGTTTCTCTCAACTGAACCTTTGAAGCATGCCTTATATTCAAGCCTTGTATCACTTCTTTCCTCTGCGACTTGACACCTTGACCCATGGAGGAATTTTCTCTGAGTGTCCTTTTCTTGCACATGTCTCCTTGCTATGAGAATTAGTATATTCCTTGCACTTGGAACTAGTATGATTTCTTAGGACACTTGTTCCTCCTTTGTAACGTAGCATTCTTTTATTCTTTTTCAAGCTCTTAAAAAATTGAAAAAGAAAAAAAAATCAAATATTCCAAAAAGAGGGGACGGGAAATATGTATTCTTTTTTCAGTAGCACAGAGAGTCTCCCTTGGAAAAAGCACATCCTTCCATTTGTTTGCCAATAATTGGGATCTAGTATGAACTTAGGAAGTTGTTCTCGCTACATAGAGTTGTGTCCTCCTCCATTTGGTTACTCTTCCAAACACATGGAGAGTTTACATTTCCCCCTGCATCGTGAACTTATGTCAATGTCATGCTGCCTGAGTTTTATCATCTTTCGTTATTTTTTCCAAGGGAAGTTTCACTCAACCGGAGTCAGTATTTTTCACAGTTTTCTCTTTCCCTTCATGAGTCGACCATCCCGAGAGTCTAGTCAATTCTTGATTCAAAATCAATGGAGTTCTCTGCCTGATCATTGAGATCCTCATGTCTTTTCCCGATGAGCCATCGAATACCTTAGGGTAGTGAGTTATACACTCCCATTATACTCCTACCTGAGTTTTGAAGATCTTGAAGTTGTTTCTCGAGCTATGAAGTCCTCATCTCCAGCCATCAAGCGTGAATATGGATACTATACTTGTATATCTTTGACTGATTTTGAGATGTATATCTGTTGTGTATTTCTCGTGGCTACACTTTATATAATTATATGAAATGGATCTGCAGTGTATTTTATTGGCAACCATGATTTAGTTCATCCCGAGCATGGGTATGCCCGCCTCAGAGAGACAATTGTTGTTTTGCAGATGGCACCTCTCGAACTCTGGTCCCGGGCTCACTTGATTTCGTACATTGGTGAATATATTGTAATGTATTTCGACCATCAATTTCTCTTCTGACCTCACACATTAGGGGGCATCCGTTATAGCCCTACAATTCCCTACTCATGCAGACATGGCCTTGGCTCTCTTACTTTCATATTTTTCCAAAGCACTGCTAAGAAGCTCTTTTTTAAAAACCATTTTTTAGAAGATGTACGTGCCCTGCACCATTAAAACCAATGTGCATACACTTTTTGCACCACTACATCTCGCGTACATACACCTGCTTCACCATTATAGCCTGTGTGTACTTGCAAAATTTGTAAAAATTAAATTTTTTCAAGGAATTCGTTGAAATTCATGGGCTATTGGAAGTTTCCCAACTAATCCATATTCTATAGCCCATCACCCAACCAAATAACCATCCTTTTGTCATATAAAAGGAGGTTTTATTGTCACATTTCACATCCAAGCATAAGAACAATGAAACTCTTCCCAATTTCACTTCCCCTCCTTGCCCAAGATTTTGCTGCCTTTTGTGAGATATTGCCTCAGCATTCCATCATCATCCCCTTCTTCGTCCATTCAACCCATTCCCTTCCATAAAGGTGATCAGAAGTTTGAGAGAAGAAGTCCATTCGAGGTGCACTTGGATAATGGTAAAGAGGAGCTCGGACCAGGTTCGTGGAAAGGTGGCCGACACAGATTGTAAGTTGTAATATTTGTATGATGAATAAAAGAATCAAATTTTCTTGTCCCAAATGATGATGTTTTGAGTATTTTCATTGATTTATACTTAGCATTTAATATCTAACCCTAAATCATGAATAGAATAGCATGCTTGTAGTTCTTGTTTGCCTATCTTTGGATGTAGGTCAACCTTGGGAGGAGATGTGCAGTCAGTGGAACTTCCAAGATTGAGGAGATCATCACTAGACGTGGGATCAAAGGTATAGTTACTTGATATCTTCTCTTATTTTCTTTCTTTACATTAGTTTTGGTATGTTTGGGATGGACTAAATTGATTAACTTTTAGACAGTTATTCACTCTGTCTACATCTTAAACCCTGGTGTAGTTAAAGTGGGGGGTTTCTCGCTAGAAAAGTAATGAGAGGTAAAATTTATTGAATGCAACTAAGACTACCACTTGGCCACTAAGAAAAGCGAGGGAAATTATTTTGTAAATGATTATAAATTCTAGAAAATCTAAGGAGAAAATACATTTTTCTCTTGGAACTTTCATGTACTATTGCTAGAACTTTTAATGAGGAGAATCCATTTTTGGCCAAGATTTTTTTTGGAGAACTCTAATTCCTATTTGTAATATGTTGTGGACTATTTTGTTGCTCTTGCTTGGCACTAGAGTTGGTAAGAATGTATATCACAATGTAGACTATTCTTGTGTGTAATTGTTGCATTCTTATTTCTATTATTTGGAACTGTTTGTTTGAATATATGAGCATAGGACTATAGATGGTTATTTTAATGTTGGATTATTCTAGGTTTGAAATCATTTACACATATTATTTTCTTTATTCTCAATGAAATAATTCATGAGTCATGGATAGGATCATGTGTGGTTATGTGATTGCTTTGAAATTATTTTTAGTTGTGTTTGGACACATGCATTTGCATCTTATATTAGCTACATTTAATTTTTTAGTGTAGAAAACCATAAACAATGGACCATGTTGCAATGGTAAACCCCAAAATCAATAATGACTATCGAGCTAGAATCTAAAATGGGCTCCCTATTCCAAATGATGTGAGGTATAATTGGGACTTAATACCGTGGGTAACCCTTTTTGTGGACCAAGGTCATTTTGACCCATCAACACCTTCCAAGGTATCCCATTAAATATGGAGGTTTTGGATAAGAAGGGAATTCAAGAGATGAGAGAAAGAGAGCTTGAGAGGACATGGAGTAGGACAGTAGTAGGAAATGAAGGACTTGGAAGAAGAATCATGTTTGAATATAGAAGTTTATCTATGAACCAAAGATATATACAATTTTTCCAATGAGTAATAATGCATTAAAACCTTGATTAAGAATGCATGGCTCACCCTTGTAACCATTTCCTAATATAAATAAAATCCCTAGTGAATGTTATTTTTCTTGTTTGGGTTTCCAGGGTAAACCTTTGTTTTATGATGTGTGACTAAGAACTTATTCTATGGTGTTTCTATTTTCTCATTTTGTCTATTCTTTGGAATCGATTGGTTGTTTCCTTCATGTGGTTTATTGTAATTTTGTTCCCATAGGTCTATTTCATTGTGAACCAAATTGTTTGGATGTGATAGTAGATGCTAACATATATCCATAAATGAGGGACTTATAGCCCACATGTCTCACCAACACAAATCCTCTACATAATGAAATATGGCCTCTTTAAAATCTACTCTAAAATGATTACAAGGTCTATGTTCCATGTTGTAATTTTGGGTCCAAACTTCTCTACAAAACTATTCTCCAAACAACATGAGGATGGTTTAGTTCTTATCTTTGAAATGACAAGGAAAATACCAACAACTATAAAATAATTGTGTCTTAACTATGCTATAAAAAAAAAAAAACCTATGCTTAGTTAAAATAAAATTGATTAACACACCAATTGACTCCTTCATATGGATTTCTAATTATATGTGTCTCACTCTACCAAATAATGAAGATTCTTAGCAATGAATGGAATTAATGAACTATGTTTAATGTTCCATCAAATCATCACCATCACTATGGAATTCTCTCCATTGGCATGATGGTTGTTTCCAATTTGATATCTAGCTAAGATTACTTGTTTCTAAATTGCAATAGTAAAAAATAATGTTGCTCACACCAAAAGTTTTATGCAATACTCTAGCAAGAATAAATATATGTATATATTTCTACAATGTGAATAATGATTAATGTGTTACAATAAGAATGAAGAAAACCACACTTGATCAATGCCCATGTCTCCCAACACTCCAACAACAATATAATAAATTACTCCAACATTAAATGTCAAACCAACAATAGGTATAATAAAAATCCAAAATTCACTATAAATAAAACAAACACTTGGTTCATAGGCACCATTAACTTGACACATCTAAAGGATTGCAAACTCTAGCCAACAACCTTTATTCTCATGCTACAACAATCAAAAGTGAAATTACTCTTCAATATCACCAAGAGGCAAAATGTTCCAATGCCAACAATGGGTGATATTCTTTACAAACCCTAAATGATAACTTTGTATAACTTTAATAGATAATAAATAGTAAACACTTTAACATTCAAAAAGGCAGGAACAAAGGTGAGGAACACTTTCCCTTTTTCTATTGTTACCCATAAAGAATTAATGCAACTCCTATAAGCATGCTAATCATCATTTGTGGTAGTTGAAGTAGTTATGTTTGTTGAAGGTAGTGGAAATGTTGGATGAGGGTAAGGCATAAAAACTCTCTTCTATATTCTATTCCAAAATGGTTCAAAACTACGACTTGCCACAAAACATTGACTTGTAATCTCTATGTATAGTCAATGTAATATGCCTAGGCAGCAAGGAAAACCCCAAGGTTAGATTTTATGGCCTTAACGGATACCCAATGACCTGAAAAAGGAAAGAGAGTTTCTAATTGCAAGGATTAGAAATACAATCTAGATAGAAATTTGCAACAAATCTTTTACTATGCATAATTTTCTCACATTTAATATAATGAAAAAGGAAAGGAATTTATCTCTAAACTATGCACTCATAACAAAAATGAAATCCACAATATTAGACACAACAGCTAAACCACATCATAAGACATAATATTTTACCTTGGAAACCAAGATGGAAAAACTAGCATTTGAATGGCTTCTAAGTCTCTATTTCGACAATCTCTAGTTACAATGCATCTCATATCTCTATGGCCATTAAATAATTTACACAACTTGTCTTGTGCATTCTCACCTATTAACCAACAAAAAACGCTTTGTGAGTCTAAATACAATGAGATGTAGGTAGATATGGGAGTAATGGGAAGACCAAAAGACCTGACCTTTAATTTCTCATTCCCAGTGCTCTTCTCTCCTATTTTATTTTTTCTTTCTCAATCAATATTTTTTTCTCTCTTTTCTTTTCTTTATTTTTTAAAACTTGCATTATCCTTTTATTTTATTTACCCTTCTTTAATTGTTGAATTTCACTTGTGCACTATGTCTTACAACCATTCATTTTTTTTAGATCACACACTCCCATTAAGAGTCTTTTTGGTCTCCAAAATCTTCTAGGAAACCAATCTTTGGATCAATGTGCCTTTTTTCTACTTATTTAGATCATGGCTCTAACTTTAGCTCCCGGTTACAACTATGGTTACGGATTGGGTTCCAACTATGTCTATGGATCTATTTGTTGGCTTGCTTGTTCCCACAATGAAAATTTGTTCTCATTGATTATCTCCTCTAAACTATCTTCATATTCAAACTCTTCAATCAAAATTCACTCCCATATTCAATGTGCATTCCCCTTTCATTCTCAAACTTGGATATGGTCCATCTTGGAAACCATTGAAATMCAAGTTGAAATCTAGTCTTCTMTTATTCAGTGAGACTTAGAAAGCATAAACCATCATGGAAMAAATACACAAGAGGATGTGTGGTCTTCCCTCTTCTGCTAGGAACAATTGCTTCCTAACATGGAAAAATCTCTTTACTGGAATGTCAATTGAGTTACAGTCTTTGTGTGTGATAATAGCACCTTCTTCTCAATATTTGTGTAGTRTAAGGAATGGATAGTGGAAAACTTGGTGAAACATGAGTGATATAGMATTCTAGATGTTTCATCGGCTACATGGAGTTCCAAGGAACCCCCAAGGTCATTGGTCTCCATGCATCGATCTTTGGAACATCTCAAAAAATGAATTTTGTTGTTGCAATATCAAAAGAAACAATTGGATAATGGATTCCCTTGATGTTGGTATCAACTTGTTGTCCACATAGTTGATGATATTGACCTCTTATGATGTTATAATTCCTTATACAACTATGGCTCCGTGAATTAGAGATGCAGTGAGATCTTCATCTCGTTTAGAATTCACTCTCCACACCCTTATGTTGGTTGTGTGGTTTCTAGGATGAAGCTTTGAATGAAGTCACCAACACTTTTCTTCCCAATGCCCACTCATCTTGTATTGGCAATAAAAATTATTGAAATTGCATGGACTGCTTGACATCTTTATTTTCTCTAGGTTCCTCTAATTTTTCTATTATAATGGGGAAGCCTTATTTACATTCTTCCTCTTAATACAATGTGTTTTGTGTCATGTGGCTTTGTTCTCCCATTAATATTCCTTAAGATGGCATTTCTTCCCACATAATGAATTGCATGCCTTAGAGTACCAACAACTGGAAACACTATGGATTTTATTTGTGTAGTAGTGAAAAACAAGGGATATCTTTCTTGATGTGTACCTCTTGGTATTCTTCTTCTTGTTCCAAATTATTTTCTTGCCACTTCTTCTAAGTGTTGGTGCAAGTTGATTCTTTTCACCGTCCTTGTCGCTACCCTCCTATAACTTTCCACAAGAAGGATGGAGTGGCATTGTGTCACCATATTCATTTGTTGTTTCTCTTTATTTTTATGAGAAATCCAATTATACCATGTATTTTTCCTTCACATAGGTGATATTGGTGTTCATGTTATTTTCTTCTCTGCCATCAAAACCTAAACCTCCGTGCTTGACCCTTAGCCTTGTCTTGTCTTCCCTAGCCCTTGTACATCGTAACCTATGTGCCTTAACAATTTGGAACCAATACCCCATGTATCCTTTTCAAAATCACCCAAATATTCTTGGTAAAGGTTTGAAGAAGGTGAACTTACCATAATTATCTCAGTCATGGTGTTAAATTCTATGGTAGCTATGGATGGTTTCTTCACTTCCCTTTTCTATTGGATAGTCTCCTATATCTTTATTGATGCCTTCTCCTTCTCAACCAATTCTTGGTGCAACTGAGTCATGATTTTAGTGAGCTTGTCCTCTTTCTAGCTATCCATCTGAATGACCTTCTCTCCCACTAGTAGAAGTTGAACTATCTTGTCCCAATCTACCAACACAGTAAGGAGGGACTATTGACATTTAATGTATCAATTCTTTAGCAATGGAAGTAGTATTTTTTATGTCTCAATGTTCTTATCCATCTCTTCTATCCTATGGTCAAACATATGGAACTTCTCCTTCAAGTTCCTATTCTCCTTTTGAAGTTTCACATTGATGGCCTATAGGTCTTCCAACCTTTCCCTATTTTATTTACCCAAGATGAGTTTACTTTCTCTTCAAAGTTATAACAATTGTGTCATAGTCAAGAATTCAACTACTTTGATACCTTATGATTTGTAAATGTGAGACTTATAACCCACATTTCTCCCCATCATAGATCCTCTATGGAATGAAATATGGGCTCTGTAAACTATTCTCCGAACTGATTAGAATGCATCTATTCCAAATTGTAATTATGGGTGAAAAATTCTCTGCAACATTATTCTCTAGACAACATGAAAGGATGGTTTTATTGTAATCATTGTAATGCCAAGGAAGATACCAACAAATGGAAAGAAATTGCACCCTGATTTTCTATAAGCAAAACAAACTTATGCTCAA
This sequence comes from Picea engelmannii, assembly GCA_009831015.1. NCBI lineage: Eukaryota > Viridiplantae > Streptophyta > Pinopsida > Pinales > Pinaceae > Picea > Picea engelmannii. The sequence continues at coordinate 177,637 of ML787039.1, forward strand.
TTAAATTTCAATTGATGAACACACCAATTGACTCCTTTAGATGGACTATCAATTATATGGGTTGCACTCCACCTAATACTTAAGATTCTTGGAAATAAATAGAATGGACTGACTATGTTTAATGTTCCATTAAATAACAAAAATCATTATGACATTCTCTCCATTTACACAAGGGTTTTTTTCAATTTGATATCCAATTGAGGTTACTTTCTTCTTGCAATGCCTCAATTTTGATCCCTAGACCGATAACATATATGTGTACATGATGAATGGCTAAAATATGAATGATGTAATATGTAAAATGGTACATTGAATGATAATAAAAAAATACATCATGGGATGCAAAAGGAGAAGGAAAAAAAGAATGGGGGATATGACTCCACAAGAGGGGAAAGGAAGGGATCTTAGGGTCTAATGGGAAAAATAATAGTATTTTATCATTACCATAAGTTCTTTAACCTTAGATTTATTAAAAAATTACTTTATGGTTATCCTAAGTCCTTTTAACATTGGAATTAGTGGTCAAAGAGAGATAAGTGTACTTCTAATGAAGGCATGTGGTTTCTCCTATACATGAAAAATATATTCCATGAGTTTTGGGCATGTGAGGGAGGATTCATGTTCATTATTCCTCGAGTTTTCTCTCTAAGATTAAGTTGTCATATGAATGCCATAATAAATTATGGAAAACCGATGCCATGGAATTATGACTATTTAAGGGAATTGTTGTTAATGAGGAAAATTAATAAAAAATGATAATCCTAGTAGCGAGATTTCCTATCCAAACTGTGTTGGCACCCTGGAGGGAAGTAGGATAGCCTAAGGGATTGCATAGAAAATAACTGGATCTCATTCCTTGGGTTGTGAAAGATAACGAGAAATATGGTTGGAGGTTTGGGATAGCTTTAGCGGTTAACAAATTGCCAATTTTTGGAATTAGGTCGTGTGAAGAGAGCTAGAGCCATCCATAGGTAAATTTATTCTTGTGGATTCATAGCCTCAACTTGAGGGTGGCCTTTGTTGTATAGATATTAAGTGCAATAGATATCCTATGGTTGGGTGCAATGTCCTACTTTTGTAACCCATTGGTGGTTAATTTCAAGAAACATAAGTGTTCATGATTTGTTTGTGAATATGTTGAAGCAATGTTATTTTTGTTATGAATTGAATTAGTTTTATTTTTTTTCATTTTGGTTGTATGTTTAGGCCTACAATTGTAAACAATGGTGTCATCCTCCATTGAAAGATTCATTTATGTTTGTATAAGTCTACATTGCCATTCCTCCATGTGTTAATTAATTAATAGTAGGACAATGTGGAGAGGTAACAAAGAAACAAATTGGCATAAATTTTGTGTGTTTATGGAGTACCATGTAGCCTCAATAGTTCACAGAGGTTACTAGGTATGTTAGACTTCTAAATTTCAATACATAGATAATAATAATTCTCATACTAGAAGTCATATTCAACACTCTAGAAAGAGTAAATACATGTATATATTGCTCTAATATGAATAATGATTAATATTTTCTAGAAAGAATGAAGAAAATCACACTTTGCTCAATGACCATGTCATCTAACACTCCAACATCAATAGAATAAATTACTCTAGAATTAAATGTCAAACCAACTTCAAGTATAATGAAACTCCAACATTCAATATAGAGACAATTGAAACTTGGTTCATTGGCAATGTTAGGTCAACATTAACAAATTAAAATATTGCAAACTATAGCCAACAACCTCTATTCTCATGCTACAACAATCAAAGGTGAACTTACTCTTCAATCTCACCAAGATAAATAATTTTAATGCTAACAATAGGTGGTCCCCTTTACAAACTCTAAATGACAACTCTTTATAAATTTAGCAACTCATAAAAACTAATTTATTTAGCATTCCCAAAGGAGAGAAACACTTTCCCTTTTTCCATTGTTACCCACAAAGAATTAATAAAAATCCCATAACCATGTTAATCATCACTTGCGGCAGCTAAAGTAGTTACATTGGTTAAAGGTAGTGGAAATGTTGGTTGAGGGTAAAGTGTAACAACACTCTGGTAGACACTCTACATGGGGTGATAGGGATGGGTAAGGAGGACATGAGAGCCCCTTTGAAAGAAGCATTGTGAGACAATGTGTCTAGTGCAGTGTTAAACCACCTCACATGGCCACATTCACGAGATGATGGGGAGTTATATTAGGTTCGTGTGGTGAATTATGTTTGATAGGGATATGTCTACTCAAATCGACCTTCTTGTACCTTAGATCAACTATGGAAATGACCAACATTAAAAATAATTACTCCAATATGTGGGAAGACCTCTTCATTATGAAGCATGACCATGGTGAGTGGTATTTATGTCGAAGAGGAATTATGGTTCTTAGTGGGTTTGATATTTCGAAATTTTTTTATAGTTGGAATGAAAAGAGAGAAAGAGATCCTCCCCACAGAAGCTTGACTTTGTTTAATTTCAAGGACGTCCATTGGATTTCATATCTCCTCCTTCATTTTCCTTCTCTTATGCCTATGCTCCAGTCTGCGACCATGCTTCCCACCCACGATTATTCTAGAGGACACTATCGAGGATGTAAACACCCTTCCAACCCCTCAACTTCTACGAATCTTACCCCGAAGCCCACTAGTATGAGAGTGATGTAATCTTCCTAGACCATTGCTAGTGAATTCATAGAGGAAATTCCTCCCCACATCCAGAAGGAACTCGCTACTATGGAGGTTGTCATCCTCCATGAGAGTGCTACCATGCATGAGTAGGAATTTGAACTTAAAATTGGTAGTTGGGTTCCCAACTTGTCTAGTTAAAGAGAAAAATATATTAAATACTTCAAAATGATTGACCTTTATTGGCATATAAAGACTTTTCTAGGAAATATTATCCTGGAAAATTAAGATGAAAATGAGGAAATGAAAGAGCAATTGGTTGAAATGCGTCACCAACTCCGAGATATTTGCGCTCTCTTATATGTTGAGGACCTCCATGAAGAGACCCAACATGGTGCTACTTCAAAGCCTCAGGATCAACAAATCCAAGATAGGGAAAGTGGCCTCTCCCCCATTTAGTCTATTTGAATGATCTACAATTTGAGTTCTTTAGGAATTTTTTTCTACATCCTATAGGATGAATGTATCAAGATAGATAAAACTCATGTTTACTTTTATAACTATGTAAGTTTGTTTTTACTAAAGAACATAGTACAAACTATATGGGAAAATAATTTTCTCCATTGTTGCTAGTTTGGTTTCCCCAACAGCAGGACAACAATAAGTGATTTTTGTATATATTACCTTGATAAATAGAATAGATTGGGTTGGTTTGCTGACAAAAAAACAACAACACTTTGCTAGACTTTATTCCCAAATGGTTCACAACTATGACTTTCCACATAACACTGGCTTGTAATCTATTTTTGTAGTCAATAAAAGACACCGAGTTAGTAAGGAAAACTAAAAGGTGAGAGTGTTAGGTCTTAAATGATGCCCAATTACCTAAGAAAGTTGAGACATTTGCTAATTGAAAGGATTAGAAATGGAAACTAGCTAGAAATATGCAACAACTCTTTCATTATAGCCTTTGATCTCATAATTCTACACAATAATATCTCAAATTCTAGTGCCCATTTTTTTGTGAGAATGTTAGATATTACAATAAAAACCAATTACTCATTTTCCTAAATCTTTCCATTGAATTATCCACCCCAAAAGAAAAAAAAAATGTGTTTTACTATGCATAATTTTCTCACATTTAATATAATGAATAGAGAAAGAAGTTTGGATTTAAACTATGCACTCATTCTAGAAAAGTAATCCAAATTATTAGACATAGTGACTAAACCACATCATAAGACATGATATTTTACCTTGGAAACCCAAATGAGAAAACCAACATTCAAAGGGTTGAAACCAACATCCAAAGGGTTGCTTAATCTCTATTTCAACAATATCTAGTTACAATGCATCTCATGGCTCTATGATCATTCAACAATTTACACAACTTGTCTTGTGCATCATCACCTCTTGGCCAACAAAAATCCTTGTGTGAGTCTAATTACAATGAGATATAGGTAGATATAGGGGTAATGGGAAGGCTAAAATACTTCCTCTTTCATTTCTCATTCCTAGCTCTCTTCTCTCCTATTTTCATTTTTCTTTCTCATTTAATATTTTTTCTCTTTTTACTTTTCTTAAAGTATTAGAACTTTCATTATCATTTTCTTTTATTTAACCTTATTTAATTGTCAAATTGCACTTGTGTGTCAAGTCTTACGATTCAAATCTATTTCAGATCACATATGTGTATTGTTGAATCGTTGGGTTTTATTTTTTGTCATTGTAAATAAATTCACCTATAGTCTCTTTATTAATCAATTAAAAAGTTTTAATAATCAATTCAATTCCCACAACATTGTGATTAGTTGTTGGGTTTAATTATTGGCTAGATCGTTGGGTCAATTCTAGTGGTGTATTTCACTAGTGTGCATTTTTGTAGGGTGAACCATTTGCTACAATAATTCATCCATATACACTACTCATTGGTGACTCTCATTGTGTAAATAATGGACTACAACAATCCTCTTTAATTTCACATTGTGTGGACCATTTCCTACAATTCTATACATTGAGTTGAAGCATGTAGCCAATAATTAACATGATCAATTA
>ML787039.1:182363-198369 GCA_009831015.1 Picea engelmannii
CTTCTTGAGCCGACAAGGCTTCTAGGGTTATTAGCCAACTCATTAGGGTTTCTCTTGCTTCTCGGAGTCTTCTATTCTCGTTAGGTTCACATGTAGAGGTAAATACCTCCCGCAGCTACCATAATATTAACACTCCCTCCTAGCTAGGGAGGTATTTACAGGTAATGTACTTGAGCACAAAACATACCATTTACCAGGTAGCATCAATATAGTCATCTAGACTACTTCATGACTAGATCATGAGCATCACCATCACTATTAGCTACATCATATTCTCGAAACCATACTTCATCTGAGTAATATGATGTTGGATAAGTCACTCTCACCATAGAGTGATACAAGAGGAGTAAAAGCTCTGAACTATTTTCCATCTAGAAAATCTTTGTTCATCATTCATCTGAATGATCATCATCTCCAATAATATGTTGATAGTCTTCAAGGCAATTAGAAAAAGGATAGAACACACATGTGTCTATTCATAGTAGTACACAACTACAATTCAGTAGTTAACTACCACATCAAGTAACACACAAGTACTTGATCAACAACGTATAGTTGCGAGCAGTGAAACACATTCACCACAGTAGTCCTCATCTACTGTCATATAGTCTTCATAACAAACATCTGAGAGCATCCTGCATAGAAACAATGTTATGATAAAAACTGTATCATCTAGGCCAATCTTTCACTCACGTCTGTGAGATCTGAAAGAATGTCTACCACCACAGTAGTCTTCATCTGCATAGAAACAATGTTATCATAAAAACTGAATCAACTGGGCCAATCTTTCACTCACATCTGTGAGTTATGAAAGAGTGTATGCCCTCAGTATAGAATATCAACAATGATCATCTGGGCCAATCTTTCACTCACGACTGTGAGATCTGAAAGAATGTATGCCCTCAACATATAACATCAATAATAATCATCTGGGCCAATATTTCACTCACATCTGTGAGGTCTGAAAGAATGTCTGCCCTCAACATAGAATATCAATAATAGGCTATCCGCCCCATTCTTCTCAACCGAGGAAGAAGGATTGTTTCTGATTTTTGAACCTGGACGATTTCCCACCCTAGGCCATTATTCCGACACTAAACAAAGTGTAACCTGGAGAGAATGAGTCTGCCCTCGAGAAATTCTTGGACCATTCCTTACCCTGGTCCATTCCTCCGACACGAAACAAAGTGTAACCTGGAGAGAATGAGTCTGCCCTAAGGAATGACTGTCCTGGACTATTCCCCACCCTGGTCCATTCTTCTGACACTAAACAAAGTGTAACCTGGAGAGAATGAGTCTGCCCTCGAGGAATAATTGTCCCTGATTGTTGAGCCTGGACTACTCCCCACCCTAGGCCATTCCTCCGACACCAAACAAGGTGTATCCTAGAGAGAATGAGTCTGCCCTTGAGGAGTAACTGTTCGGACCATTCCCCACCCTGGGCCATTCCTCCGACACTAAACAAAGTGTATCCTAGAAAGAATGAGTCTTCCCTCGAGGAATGTCTTTCCTGCATCAACCTCCAAAATGGATGATTCTTCGAAACTGCTCACAACTGTGAACTTCGAAAGAATGACTGCCCGGTGAGGAAGACCATTCTACTTGACCACTACTTAGAGTGACTACCAAGAAGAATGATTGTCCTAGACCACTCCCCATAATGGGAAGTCACTATCTATGATACATCAGCAATAAGTCTGCCTCCCATGTTAACTACAATGGGAAGCCACTGTCCGTTAGAAATCTCAATCCACTTTCCGAACAGGAAAGCATCTGTCCAATCTGGACTTTTACAAAGATAAATGCTCCCTCCTAACTGGAGAGTTATTTCAATCAAAATAAATAAATGTTTGCGTACCTTCTTCTAGCTTGGAGAGTCTTCCCTTCTGGTTAATAGAGTTATTTCCACAAGCTCTAGCTTGAGTATGGAAGTTCTTTCATCTTGAATATGGGCTTTACCAAAATGTATGCTTATCTACTCATCTGTGGAGATATGTATTGGAGAATCACTTTCTCCTTTTTGGACTTCATCATGGATAATGTAATGCTTGTACTGTAGTCTGGAACATTATGAAGGCTTCATGTAGATCTGAACAATAGAGTATAGTTGGAGAACTGGAACATATCCATGTGGCGCTTCTTCTGTCATCATGAGATCTTGATGTTATAGGAAATCTTCACCACGCTTCTGTTGTGCACTGGAGGTTCTCCACCAAGTTGTATTCTTCTTGTCTGCATACAGGAGGCTCTTTATGGTATGCCTCAAAGTCTTGAGATTTCTCTTCATACGTTCTTTGGAGAGCATTCTTTGCATCCATCTGATATAGAATTTTGACTCATGGATGTTGCGGATGATATAATGACTCGTGTAGTGATATGTATAGTGTACTGGAACAGGTAATCATCATAGTCTTCTCCCTCCATCTGAGAGAACTTCTAGTTCTGGATCTCACAATGCTTTCATTCATAAGTCTTCCATACACTGTCCTTCATCATGACTCTTCTGCTTGATTTCTTTTGGTGAGTTCATATCAGGTTGGTAATGACTGGTTGTTCTGGAATCTTCATGTTCTTCTTTAGCTTTTGGGTTCATGGAGTTTCTTCTAGATTCCATGCTCTAGAGATTCCACTTCTTCCTTTCATCATCAGTTCACAGATCTGGATGGACAACCAAGAATACTTTAAGGCTTCTCTTCGAAAAGGTCTTCTTCTACGGTTGAGCTGAGCACGTACTGTCTTTTTATGGTTGCTACCATGGATATATATATATTTCATCATCTTCAATGGATCATAGGATTAGCTCCCTCGTAATCCTTGCTTCATGTAAGAGTGCATATAATCTGCTTCCTTTGTCTGACTAAGTCCATGCTTCCGTCTCCGTCCTTACTGTCTTCTACAATATGTAATAGAGTCCACGCTTCCATCTGCAACTTTATTGTCTTCTGCAATATATAATTTTCTCTCTTGTCTAACAGAATCCACGCTTTTGTCTTGTTGTCTTCTATAGGATGTCATGAGTCTTTTTCCAGTTTCCTTTTGATTGTTGACTTCTTTCTGTCTTTTCTTCTTCCAAGTCTCTTCAAGATTGATTCTGATTTCGGTCTTATCTTGTAATGTCTTCCACATGACATATTTCATTCTTTCATGTGTAATATCTAATGATAAATCTTTTCATTTTGTTTGTTCTTTCATAGCATAGTTCTTCTTGGAACACATTATCTTCCAAGATATATATATATACAAGATATGTACAAAGATGATGCAAGCAATATATGTACAAGAAAATAAGAAGAGTGTTGTTACCTTTTAGTAGAAGAAATATTTTCCATCTTGCTTAGTCTTCTTTGTCGGTTCCTTTTCTTCGGCAATTGATGCTTCATGTTTCTTCTTTCTTTTCTTTAGCTCAGGACACTAATTTCTGCAGTGACCGTACTTCTGATAGTTGAAGCATTGTATTTCTAAGATGTCTTTCTCTTGATTTGGCTTCCTCCTTGAACCAAACTTCTTTTTGTTTATGAAGTTCTTGAATCTTGCTGTGAAGGCTTGATCATCGTACTTCTTTTGAGGTTTCTCTTTTGCATTGATCCTTGATTCTTCTTGAGAACAACAAGTCCAAAGTTCTTCAAATGTCGGGTACTCCCTCCTTGTATTCATGCTTGCAGAAAATGCATCCCATGTCTTGGGAAGACCATTAAGTACTATGTTCACCAATTCCTTTTTTGAAGTGATCTCTTCAATATCTTGTAGTTGATCTCTTAGCTGGGAGATCCTTACAAAGTAGGATGTTATGATGTCTTCATCATTCATCTTCATGTCACAGAGCTCATTCTTCATACTCATAACTTGTCCAATATTTCTGACTGAGAAGAGATTTGTCAGGGCATCATACATCTTCTTTGATGAGTCAAGATGGGAGATGTAGGGTATCAGGTGGTCCTTTATGGAATCCACTATGATACTCATGGCATTGATGTCAACGTCTTTGAACTTCTCCATAGTTGCATCGTTCTACGGTTCCTTCTCTTCTCCTTCTGTAAACTCTAGCTTCACAATATTTCCTTTCACAATGTCCAACACTTTATTCTTAGCAAGGATGAGGTCAATCCTTGTCTTCCATGCTCTGAAGTTAGAATCTCCATCTAACTTGTTCTCAGACTTCATAGAGTTTGTCATGGCTTGCTTGACTTGGTCAAACCCTAGATTTGACCATAAATCCAAACTTCACGTCTTGGCCTTCTGAGAGTACCAGGAGATGCGTTGGGCTAGGGCGCACTGATCTATCCGGGGATTAGGTCAATCTCGTCACTTAAGGTGCCTCGATAAGAGGTTTAGGGTTTCTGCAACTGCTTCTACTAGTAATCCTAGCTGCAGTGTTTATGGAAACTGCTCCTGCTAGTAACCCTAGCGACAGTTCCTCAACAAGCTCAATATATAGCGGCTATGTTTCCTTCCATCATTTTAGGCTGACTGAAGGGGTGTGGGCCCATAACCTATTAGAATATAGAAGATGGTGTGTTTTTTTTACCATTGACGATACCCTCGTCACCCAACCACAGGCCGAAGCCTCCCTCCGAGCACCTTAACCTTGACCTGAGAATTCCTCCGGGAGCAAACCCTAGGCTAGATATCCAAACAAAGAGTAGTGCATCAATCCCCAAGGATAGTGCATCACAAAAGACTGATCAGATGTTCCAAACCCTAGCCAAGAGATATCCAAGCCAATAGTGAAACTAGTTGTTGCTGCAGCTGCACCTGCAACCCTCCTCCAAACTTGCGCACCAACTGCAACTGCAGTGTGCACCAACTGGGAAAACTGCAGTCCTGATATGCTGTCAAATGAGAACTGACGCCTTGTATTTATAGTAATCCTGCCAGTTTGCTAGGGCCGACTTCTCCTTCTGGGTATGTGTTTGTTCAGTATATTATTATTAATTCTAGCTGACTTCTTCTCTTGGAGGCTAATAGCCTAATATAAATTTTCTTCTTGAGCCGACAAAGCTTCTAGGGTTATTAGCCAACTCATTAGGGTTTCTCTTGCTTCCCGGAGTCTTCTATTCTCGTCAGGTTCACATGTAGAGGTAAATACCTCCTGCAGCTACCATAATATTAACAAAACTTACTCGTCAATCTCACCAAGATAAATAATTTTAATGCTAACAATAGGTGGTCCCCTTTACAACCTCTAAATGCCAACTCTTTATAAATTTAGCAACTCATAAAAACTAATTTCTTTAGCATTCCCATAGGAGAGAAACACTTTCCCTTTTTCCATTGTTACCCAGAAAGAGTTAATAAAAATCCCATAACCATGTTAATCATCACTTACGGCAGTTGAAGCAGTTACATTGGCTAAAGGTAGTGGAAATTTTGGTTGAGGGTAAAGTGTAACAACACTTTGGTAGACACCCTACATGGGGTGATAGGGATGGGTAAGGAGGACATGAGAGCCCCTTTGAAAGAAGCATTGGGAGACAATGTGTCTAGTGCAGTGTTAAACCACCTCACATGGACACATTCACGAGATGATGGGGAGTTATATTAGGTTTGTGTGGTGAATTATGTTTGATAGGGATATGTCTACTCAAATCGACCTTCTTGTACCTTATATCAACTATGGAAATGACCAACATTAAAATTGATTACTCCAATATGTGGGAAGACCTCTCCATTATGAAGCATGACCATGGTGAGTGGTATTTATGTAGAAGAGGAATTATGGTTCTTAGTGGGTTTGATATTTCGAATTTTTTTTATAGTTGGAATGCAAAGAGAGAAAGAGATCCTCCCCACAGAAGCTTGACTTTGTTTAATTTCAAGGACATCCATTGGATTTCATATCTCCTCCTTCATTTTCCTTCTCTTATGCCTATGCTCCAGTCTGCGACCATGCTTCCCACCCATGGTTATTCTAGAGGACACTATTGAGGATGTAAACACCCTTGCAACCCCTCAACTTCTATGAATCTTAGCCTGAAGCCCACTAGTATGAGAGTGATGTAATCTTCATAGACCATTGCTAGTGAATTCATAGAGGAAATTCCTCCCCACATCCAGGAGGAACTCGCTACTATGGAGGTTGTCATCCTCCATGAGAGTGCTACCATGCATGCGTAGGAATTTGAAATTAAAATTGGTAGTTGGGTTCCCAACTTGTCTAGTTAAAGAGAAAAATATATTAAATACTTCAAAACGATTTACCTTTATTGGCATATAAAGACTTTTCTAGGAAATACTATCCTGGAAAATTAAGATGAAAATGAGGAATAGAAAGAGCAATTGGTTGAAGTGCGTCACCAACTCCAAGATATTTGCGCTCTCTTATATGTTGAGGACCTCCATGAAGAGACCCAACATGGTGCTACTTCAAAGCCTCAGGACCAACAACTCCAAGATAGGGAAAGTGGCCTCTCCCCCATTTAGTCTATTTGAATGATCTACAATTTGAGTGCTTTAGGAATTTTTTTCTACATCATATAGGATGAATGTATCAAGATAGATAAAACTCATGTTTACGTTTATAACTATGTAAGTTTGTCTTTACTAAAGAACATAGTACAAACTATATGGGAAAATAATTTTCTCCATTGTTGCTAGTTTGGTTTCCCCAACAGCAAGACAACAATAAGTGATTTTTGTATATATTACCTTGATAAATAGAATATATTGGGTTGGTTTGGTGACAAAAAAACAACAACACTTTGCTAGACTTTATTCCCAAATGGTTCACAACTATGACTTTCCACATAACACTATCTTGTAATCTATTTTTGTAGTCAATAAAAGACACTGGTTTAGTAAGGAAAACTAAAAGGTGAGAGTGTTAGGTCTTAAATGATGACCAATGACCTAAGAAAGTTGAGACATTTGTTAATTGAAAGGATTAGAAATGGAAACTAGCTAGAAATATGCAACAACTCTTTCATTATAGCCTTTGATCTCATAATTCTACACAATAATATCTCAAATTCCAGTGCCCAATTTTTTGTGAGAATGTTAGATATTATAATAAAAACCAATTACTCATTTTCCTAAATCTTTCCATTGAATTATCCACCCCAGAAGAAAAAAAAATGTGTTTTACTATGCATAATTTTCTCACATTTAATATAATGAATAGAGAAAGAAGTTTGGATTTAAACTATGCACTCATTCTAGAAAAGTAATCCAAATTATTAGACATAGTGACTAAACCACATCATAAGACATGATATTTTACCTTGGAAACCCAAATGAGAAAACCAACATTCAAAGGGTTGAAACCAACATCCAAAGGGTTGCTTAATCTCTATTTCAACAATATCTAGTTACAATGCATCTCATGGCTCTATGATCATTCAACAATTTACACAACTTGTCTTGTGCATCATCACCTCTTGGCCAACAAAAATCCTTGTGTGAGTCTAATTACAATGAGATATAGGTAGATATAGGGGTAATGGGAAGGCTAAAATACTTCCTCTTTCATTTCTCATTCCTAGCTCTCTTCTCTCCTATTTTCATTTTTCTTTCTCATTTAATATTTTTTCTCTTTTTACTTTTCTTAAAGTATTAGAACTTTCATTATCATTTTCTTTTATTTAACCTTATTTAATTGTCAAATTGCACTTGTGTGTCAAGTCTTACGATTCAAATCTATTTCAGATCACATATGTGTATTGTTGAATCGTTGGGTTTTATTTTTTGTCATTGTAAATAAATTCACCTATAGTCTCTTTATTAATCAATTAAAAAGTTTTAATAATCAATTCAATTCCCACAACATTGTGATTAGTTGTTGGGTTTAATTATTGGCTAGATCGTTGGGTCAATTCTAGTGGTGTATTTCACTAGTGTGCATTTTTGTAGGGTGAACCATTTGCTACAATAATTCATCCATATACACTACTCATTGGTGACTCTCATTGTGTAAATAATGGACTACAACAATCCTCTTTAATTTCACATTGTGTGGACCATTTCCTACAATTCTATACATTGAGTTGAAGCATGTAGCCAATAATTAACATGATCAATTAGCTTGCAATTAACTATAGTCCTAATCCAATCATGGATGATTTTAGGGGCTAAATTTCGCTCATGGGCTAATTTTCCATGGTTTTTCCAAAAACGAGATTAGCTATTTTAAAAATGATTCGCCCAAATTTTATAGGATAAAATTATTTTACCTCAAAAATCGCCAAAATTTTATAAAAACTATATAAAATCCTTAGAAATTTGAATGTTTTTACAAAAATATTGCCAAACATTTATAGTTGGCATATGAAGGATTAGTAAGATTCGCCAAGGTTTCTACATTTTAAAATAAATTTCCATCCTTAAAATCGTCCTTGAATCCAATAAATAAGTTAGGTTTATTGTATGGTAAAGGCAATGCACCTCCTTTTATAAACATTTTCCTTTTATTTGTTTGTCTTATGTTCAAGAGAAGGAAGAGGAGTGAAAACTACTTATGCATGGTAGAGTTATAACTAATTTTCAATAGTTAGTTAATTGAGTATGCCAATGTTAGGATGAGTCATATGGTAGCCAAAACACATTCAAATAGTCTTGAATGTTGCACTTCATATAGTTTCACTCACCATTATACCTGGACAACCATCCACTTAATTTAATTGGATATCAAGTATGGTATGAATCACCATTGACTGAACAATAATAAAATTCACATGCATGCTTGGAAGAAACAATAAATGATAGCTATGGGGTTTTGCAACAATGCTTGAGTAAAGTGTTGTGAATGCACAATAAAAAACAAAGTGCATTATTTATTTTAAGACAACAAATTTGACTTGCATTTGTAGTTGGCATTGGTCTTAGCTACTCATAGTAGATAAATCAACAATGAAACAAAACAGAGTAGTGTCATTCAATCATTCAATCATTCATTTTTTCAACTTTGTTTGCGAGATTGGTTGTAGTGGGGACATAATGCCTTGTTGATTGTAAGAAACAATGTGTTATTGATTGACATATTGCATAATAAGGTACTATTTTATCTTGGCATGGATATCATGTTTGTAGAAAATAGTGTTATTTCCACAAAGTATACACGTTGATGAGATGCACAAGACATAGGCCTACCATTTATAAATATATACAACAATAAGTATATCAATCATTAGAGAAATCAATTTATAAATTGATAAAGGCATGTATGTAATACAGTTAAAGGGAAAGAAGAGTATGAATTGATAAGCTAAGTTATTATGTTATGATATTTTCTATTTGAAATATTGGAATTCATGGAAACATTGATAGGTTATAAATTTGGATGAATGTGAAGTGAAGGGAATCTATAACACAACACTGTCATACAATTTTATTTTGATGGATAAGAGTGACATCAAATTCCAACCCTAGCTATGAATTTTGACTTGTTGTAGAGTAATAGATCTAGTTTTATTTGGGAATAGAAACTACCAATCCTCCTCTTAGTTTTATGGATTTAGCATAGCCTAGCAACAAGAGGCTACATGACCCAACATAAACCTCATGAGAGGTGGAGCATTACAAGGATGGGTATACTAAATTCATTTTCATGGTTTCATATCCATGCCAAACACCTTCAAGCTAAAACCAATAAAATGAAAGCATGATATAATGGGTCATTGGCCTTGCAATCTAGAGGAGAAGAATAGAGGATCACGTCTGTGGAGATCGTTAATGAGACATATATTAGTGTATGCACATATTTGAGTTTGTTGGGAGCTTACATGAAATATCTAAATGTGGTAAACACAACCTCGATTACCCTTTGAGCACTAATTCTCAAACAATAGATCAAACACAAAAAAATTAAGCACATTAATACTAATATATATCCTCATCAAAATTTCTAGCATTGAATGTTTAAAAGCAAGTTGGTTATTCATACAAAGGAATTGGATTCTAAGCATAACATTGTAAACAATAGAATTCCTTCTAATGCATTCTTTATTTACCAAGATAATTACAATAAATGTTAAACCAATAGAAATTTTATTGAAATTTGACTCCCCTTTATGTCACTACGAGGAAAACATGATTTTGCAAAGGTTTTAGTAGAGGTTTTTAGTGTTATGAAATTGGGAAAATTTATAATAAAAACATCCACAAAATCCTTCACTAAAGAAAGAGGAGGTTTTTGCATAGGTTTTAGTGGAGGTTTATAATAACTAAAAAATATGGGTGACAAGATGTTTTAGTGAAGGTTTTTTGGTCGGTGTGACACATACATAATGTTGCAGTAGTGCATTAATACTTTTCAAGACACATTGATGCATCTTATATAATCTAAAGCAACGATGTGATAAATATTGTTAAGCACCAACGTGGTATATCTCCTTGTGCACTATGAAATCCCAATAATGGTAACAATATCATTGAAGGTAATATGTTGATGTTGTAATAAGGACAACCAATGTGCATATTATAGGTATGAGAACTGATGATTTATTAATTAAAAGCACACGAATACATGTTACCTACATCAATGCTTGTATTTTATAAATCATATCAATACTCTCATACATACAAGGAGTATTGGTGCATACATACATGTAAGGTGCATCTATGCCTGATAAAATCATGTGCAAACTAGAGCTTATAAATTGAACATGCACCAATGCATACAAATGATGAAAATGCACCGATGCATACAAAAGATGAAAATAAGTTTATTTGTTTCAATACCATAATTCTCTATGTGTGATTTAATTATTTTGCAACTATGCAAATAAAACTTCTCATTTCTTGGTTTTTTATATAAAATTTCAAAAAATAGTCAAAAAATTAAATAAATTTTATAATAATAATAATATTTTATTTTAATAAATGTGTCCAGATATAATTATGTCATTAATGTATTATTTCATTTAAAAAAATATATCAATTGATTACATATACCTTCATTGTAATAATGTATACATTTAATTGGTGACATAACATTTCACAACAATGTACACTTCAATAGAAAAATAAACATATTTTATTATATAAGAATAAGGAACCATTCATCATATAAAATGGGACAATATAAAGGTGTGTGATAAACAAAATGTCAATTTTGTTTTTACAATTTTTGGTAACATGTTGTAATACCAAATGGAACAATATAAAGGTCTATGTTAAACAAAATTTTGGATTTTTACAGACAGACAATCCAAAATATAAAACTTGTAACATTCAATTATATTGATCATCATTCATCACTCGACTTGTTGTCAATGCTTGAGATACTTGCATGCCTCATTTGTTTATCACTTGTAGGGAATGTTCTAGTTGGATTATTTGCAATGATTTGTTAATTAGTTTTCTTTTTTTTGACCTCTCCCTCTTCCATCTAAAAACATATAAATAAAGTGTAATGAGTATATCAACATTTTTTGTATAATATATGTGATTGCAGAAATCAATAAACACACCATAGCAGTGAATGCTTCATGAAAAATATACATTTTTCGAAGCCATGCCTCATGTTGTCTTGTAACATATATTTTGTTAGATCCTAGCCACGAGGGTTAGCTCAATTGGTCTAAATCCAAACATGAGTTCATCATGCTTGTTGATGGTCACATGTTCAACTCTCTTGATTCCCCTGGGGCGAGGCCCTGTAATTAGGGCCAACAGTTTACCCTGCTTTCCATCTATGGATCGTGGGGAAGTATTTAGAGGGTTTTTTGCAATTACATTTCCTCAGAAAAATATTTTGTTGGATCCTCTCCATACTTTGTTTCTTATACAACATGACAAAATTTATTAAAAGTTTATTATTGTTCCAAAATCTATAAAATAGGGGATGTAAAACAACATAGCTATTTACAAATTGCTCAATTAACCTTTAATACTCCACACACAATTCATATTTAATCCATTATCAATCAAATGTTTGGATGAATATTCCTTGTACCTTGTAGAAAACTTTCATGGATGGTTTAAATTGAGTAAAATATGAAAATCACAACAAATATGAAATTTTAACTGAGGAAAGGAAAGTACTCACAAATTTTGTGATCAACCTTTTTTTGTCTTGTTGTCCTATCATATGTGATGAAGGTGGAACATTTTATTTTCTTTTCTGTAGCAACAAAATAATTGAAAACATGTACTTGATGTTATAAAACTCATTAATTACACATATAAAAAAATCAGCGATTATATACTCTGTATGCATGTTGTTGCTGTGAGATATCTTCTTGTTATTCAATTATTTTTTATTATTTGACCATTTCATTGTATATTTTTCTAGGCATTCCTACTGGCATGTTTCAAATATCATCTCATAAATTGTCTTTAATTTTCCTACTCTTCTTGAAAAACAAAAATAATAATATAAAATTATTAATGTTTCTATGAGGTAAATATAGTAGGGATATTAATTTGGTGTATTTTTGGACTAGTTTATACATATTATAGAAAAACACATTAAGCAATAATACGTTCTAAATTATTCTTTTTCATTATTATACGAATTTTCTATTAAAAGTTTCAGATATCTTATTACCCATTACTCTGGAAATGTTTGTTGTATTTTAAACACACCCTCGTTCTTGGATACATTGAATTGGTTTTTGTACTATAAGAAAAAATAATGTCTATATGTTCTTTCCACTATATTCGTCATGGTATTATAAGGTGAAGAGAGTAGGATACATAGCCTATGCCTTGGATAAAATGAAAAATGGGAGATTACATGATGTTTTCCATGTCTCGTGTTTGAAGAAGAAGTTGGGTCCAACAATTCATATAGAGACAAAACTACCCCTTCTAGATGAAGAAGGGAAGTTAGTACTAGAACCTGAAGGTATCTTAGAAGTCAAAGCTAGAGTACTTCATTCAAGAAGTGTCAACAAGTACCTTATCAAATGAAGGAACCTTTTACAATATTAAGCTACATGGGAGAATGAAGAATTTAGATTGAGGCACTCGTCTTTACCAATGTGTCGGTGCAATTATATGTATTATATATTACCAAACATAAATTATCGATCGAGATTCATAATCAATAGAGTTGTTACAGTATATGTGCCAGGAACATGTGGTTTACTATCTCTGATGAGTATAGACTACATAAGAAAACAATCTAAAAACCAACACTCTTTTTTCACACTTCAAAGATAACACTCTCCACACATTTCAAAATTCATAAACAAGCATATGATCTAAAGTTCTTTCTTAGGTGATGGACATGTTCATTGCAGGGCCGTGAAAGGGAAAGATGAACTTTGAATTGATCTCCTAGAGAAACTACATTAACAACAATTAACACTCTACATACTCTTAAAAGGAAACTCAATCAAGCTTAAAAGAAATACCAGGCAGAGTAAAACACTCCATTATAGATGCATGTAGGGTGAAAGATAGAGATTTTGATTGTGCTTTTGTTTGCAAGCTATAGTCTAATCAATTACGGGAGAAAAATATAAATGTGGTGGACTAATCCATTATAGGATTATGTATGGTGAAAGATGGAGATCCAACTCGTTCCTAGATTGACAAAATAAAAACACACACTACAACATTTAGTTTAGAAAAAACACTAAAGAATTTAATCAAATGATTGTTCTCATATACTCACACAAAGATGACAAATAACTACTCAGAAATCATTGCACTCAGAAATATTATATTGCACACAAATATTTCACTCACTTAGAGGTACCACACATCTATATGACCTGCTATCAAATGTGTCACTGATACATAACAAGAATGAAGTTAGATGTTGTGATTAAATAGAAAATTATTCTGTCCACGCATACAAAAAACCTGAATTATATTTACAACTAGATACAAAGAGGCTTACCTTGATTGGGTCATTGGGCCCTTGTCATACCAACAAGGCATATCTTAAAAGAAACTTACATAAGAGAAGATTTGAATACACACATAAAATCCATAAGCTGCAACTATATTATTATTTCATAAATAGGTATACAATCAACAATCTTCAAAAATCAAACCTACAACATAACAATTCCTCTCCTTCAAGAACCAATCTTACAACATAACAATTTATTCTCCTTTCTCATACATATGAGGTCTTATTTATACATGAATTCCATAGAGGAATGGATGAAACCGAATCCCCAAACTCAGAAAACAATTTTTACAATTTTAGGATAAATCCCCAAAATCTGGGTTTTTCATCAATTTGGGCATTTTCGAGTGAGAAATTGTTGGTCCTTCACCAAGTTTCAAGGATCCTTGGTCATGCTTGACCTACTTTTGGGACTTCGATAGGATATCAAAGGCGGAGTTCAATTCAAAGTGGAGATCGTAGGATCTCAGCCCCTTTTTAGGGCTTTTTGGGTTTTGGGCTAATGTAATAGGTATGGGGATGTCGGCCCAAGGGTTTACCCATGTTTAGGCCCATTTTGTAATGTATAAATAGAAATTTAGATGATGTAAGTAGGAAGCATATGTATGCTAAGTGAAAAATCACAAGGGGTGTATGTGATGCTAAGTGCTAAGAGAAAGTGTGTGATACCAAGTGCTAAGTGCAAGTGATAGTTGTACATGCTTTGTGCATGATGTGTGAGACTTGCAAGGTTAAGTGAAAGTGACTGTAAGGGATTGAGTAAAATATTTGTGTTGTAACCTAGCTCAAGGAAGGAGGATCTGGCGAGGTGCGCGCAAATATCCTGTCCTATGTAGAGTAGGATCTTATGGATCTGTGCATATAGATGATTGACAGAATATAATAAAGAAGACAAAGAGTTGGTGGATGTAGCCCCAGGCTGGGGGTGAACCACATATATCCTGTGTTGTTATGCTTTGTGGAATTTATTGATGTATTTATGTGTTTACTTGCTTAGTGTTTTGGCATAGATGAATGATAGATAGATTTGTGATGTTTCGTGCTTAATAATATGGATGAATGTGAGATATGATCTAGTCCCTTATGCTAAGTGCGTTTATATGTTGGATATGGTTGAATACTGTGTTTCTCTATAATTAGGGTTTTATCTGTGAAGTGAATACTGATGAACTGTAACTGCTAAGTGCTTTGATAGAATATTGTAATCGAAGATCTGTGTCCCAGCTAAGGTTGCAGACATTGGAGTCCTACAACCACCTCTGCCTCTACCTCGAGTGAGACTTTATCTTCTTCGTAAGTGTTACCGAAAGGGCCGGTAGTTAGGGTTTTGTTGGTGCGCTCTTGAGCGTTGAACCTTGGGTCTTCCCCTGTGCCAACAGAGATCCACCCATATCTTATAAAAAAATTCAAATTTTGGAAAAGTGCTTGCATATTACTCAATTTTCCACATTCTAGACAAAACCCATATCGTAGAATTTCTATATATGATTCCATCTGCACGAAAATCGAGCTGCAAGTTGGCAGTTTGAGATGCTTGCTAATTTTTGCAGAATTATTCCCCCTGAGTTGGGAGTCCAAACATGTGAGCTAGGTGAATTCTGACTAGACTGACTGCATGTAAACGTCGCTCTGGACAAAACCCATGCACCCAATTTTCCTCTAGAAGCATTCCAAAATTTTGAATTATATCTGGTACCGGACAGGCCCAGAAATAGGTACTAGACGAGCACACCATTGGTATCAGATGAGCACAACATTGGTACCAGAAGAGAAGAGTATTGGATGAATGTCGAAACAAGTATTGGATGAATAGGGGTTGTTTTCATAAGGTTTGCTTAGATCATTCAAAGTAATTAGAGAGCTTTAAACATCAAATATTCAATCCAAATAATTAATAAATCATCATAAATCATGATTACACATAAGTTACATCATATATACACAATAATTACTAAATGACATGTTTGTTGAGGAAAATAGCCATAGAGTCCATATGTATTAGGAATAATTGGTCAAGATATGGGACAAGATAAGGCACTTGGAGGTGACAAAAAGGAGGCACAACACAATGCTTTGAGGATGAAGTAGTTTAGGAAGAAATGACTTGTAATATACCAAAAATAATAAGTTAACAATTAGTTGCAAATAGATAATTTAAATGTATGTAAAATGTCGTCTAGTGAAGTGTTACATCTCTTCATTATTGTT
>ML787039.1:213141-224624 GCA_009831015.1 Picea engelmannii
GGCTGAAGAAAGGTGGTGGAAGGCACCTGGAAAGGTGGCGTTAACTTCCACCGAAACCAATGTCGTATTTGGACTTCACTGGCCCGGAGAACCAAGAGCGGCTCGTTGGTCCCAAATTAAATGACTCGCCAGGATTGGTAGGTAAATGGCTCCTCATGAGTAATGAGGGATGGGGGTGGTGAACCGCCCATCCGTAGAGCCGTCAGGCCTGACCAGTGCAAGGGAAATTGAGCCACACACAACCTCGCAAGAGGAAAAGGCGTGAGGGAGAAGTGAGAAGGGGGCATATGCGAGGGAAGGAGGAAGAACTCTGGAGATATGCAGAGGGAGTGATAGCAGAGAAGGGGGAGAGTAACCCTCGTTCTCGGTCACTGGAAAACTGAGACGCAGTCTCGCATCATCATGGTCTCAGCTTGGAGGTGGCTAGTGGTAAATTCGTTGGGAGTCGTTGAGCCTATGGTTGGGTGGAAATGAGCACCCCTCTCAGTAGTTGCATCACCTCTGGTGTTATTTCCGATAAGTGTTATTTGAAGTTAATGCAATAATCGCATGTTCAGTTTTATGTGCTTGTAAATAGTTCTGAATAGAAGTGTTTACCTAACGTTTGATTTGATAGAATGGATGCCTGTGTATGATTACATGCCATAGTTTCTTTCTGCACAAATGATTAAGTCTGGTACATGAGTTCGCTCCACCGAGAATTGTCTTATTTGCTTAGTTTCTCGTAATATTCTAGGAAGGCTCCTTGAGAGTACTCTTTTTCGAGAATTACCCCATAAACCTTGTAACCGTATTGAACCTTACCAGAGACTCGATTAATATCAGGGATAATTTCCCAAGAACTGTATAAGGGTTCGTGCAATCCAGGTCTGGAACCCTTGTGCAAGAAAGAGTAGCTTTCTAAGGCCTCGGGGTCATGGGAGCCTGAAGCTCCGAGAATTTGAACTTCGTGATTCAAGCTCAGAAGGGATAGTGAGATTCAAATATAGAAAGAAAATACCCTATCGCCTGGTAAATGAACAGTCAGAATCCTTTCGAGAATACCCCAAGCCTGTCAACACCGATGGATCTAGAGAAGGAGCGTAGGCATTAACACCTCGCCCTTTTAGCCTTCACAAATAGCGATGGGATCCTGGACTGTAGATCCCAGGGACCCATCGAAGCTCTATAAGTCGTTGATCTTAACCTTAACTTAGGCAGGAGAGTGAACTCGACTACGTCCCAAAAGTCCCGAAGACATCGGGACTGTCCATGTTAGAGGATAGGTGGCAGAGATCTGACCATATCACATATCGGGGATTCATGAGTTTGGAGGTGGAAGACCAGGCTCTTGGAGTCACGAATTCCAAAGTTGCGAGATCGCGATGTGATCTGGGCCGTTGATAAAAGAGGAAGGACAACCATGGGATCTGATGTCTCAATACATCACGTATCAGGGATTCGTGAGTTTGGAGGTGGAAGACCAGGCTCTTGGAGTCACGAAGTACCGAGTCACGAGATCACGATGTGATCTGGGCCGTTGATCAAAGAGGAAGGATGGTCATGGGATCTGATGTCTCGATACATCGCATATTGGGGATTCATGAGTATGGAGGTGGAACACTAGGCTCTTAGAGTCACGAAGTCCCGAGTCGCGAGATCGCGATGTGATCTGGGCTATTGATCAAAGAGGAAGGATAGTCGTGGGATCTGACGTCTCGATACATCGCATATTGGGGATTTGTGAGTTTGGAGGTGGAAGACCAAACCCTTGGAGTCGCGAAGTCCCAAATAGCAAGAAGTAGGAGAAACCATTGAGTCAGGAACTCCTCACCATATCGCATACCGGGGTCTCGGAGGTTGAGGGGAATCAGTTTCGACTGTAGAAGTCTCGAGCTTGCGAGTTGCGAGAGCTTGTGCAACATGTGGCACGTTTGCTTGGTGGGATCCATGAAGTTGACAGGTGGTGTGACGATAAGATGCCCAGAGAGAGGAAGAAGTGGTGACAGCTGGTGGACACATGTCGTTTGAAACGGGAGTCAACATCCTATTGACTTCTCGTACTTTGGGTTCTCGTAATAAAGGAGCACAAAGGCCCAACAACTCAAGTCGCGAAGTTGCGAGTTTTGAGAAGCCTAGAAGGAGTCAAACCTTCTCTGACTTTCGCATCTCGGGGTTTTGTAAAAGAAGGGCCTAGAGGTTCAACCTTTCAACTCGCGAACTTGCAAGTTGCGAGCAAGGCTAGTAGTTAGCCCTAGCCGTTGGTCACGCATGGAGAGTGATAATAAGGAGGGGCCATACCATGTTAGAATATCGGGTATCGTCGATTGGTGAAGAAAATTCGAGGGTCTTTGACTCACGACTCACGAGGTGGTGAGTTGTGAAAGGCGCTTGCATTTAGGCGCGTATGTTGTCCTATCGAGATAGGGACTAAAGAAGGGAGCTAGTGCTTTGTCGTTAAGCGGCGGGTAGATCTAGAAGGCCAGAATCTGCACGCCCAAATCTACGACCAGGGTTTCATTTCGGAGCCCCCTCGCCATTCTACCTTTAAGATTGGACTCACTTGTATCACTGAGTCGCGAAACATGAAAAGGCGCCTTGCTTGTTTGGCTTGTGGTCCTAAACCATGATCACAGGGAGGTGAACAGGGAAGAACTAGCCTACACTAGGCCCCCGTAGGACTTCGAGGATTCTGTCCCTTGAGGAAAAGCGAAAATTTTACTATGTCGTAGTGGGTGTGTTACAAATTGGTATCAGAGCATGGTTACAACACTTGGCCTGCTTGGGCTCATGAATGAGTTGCGCAGAAGCTCTATTCGGAACACTCTTAAAAAGAGTAACCTCCTGTCTTAACCTTCCTAATCAAAAGACGAAGTTAAGAATGAAAAACCCCTATTGTGTGTGTGTACATGTGAAAATATGAATTATGTACTGGTTATAAATAAATATAAATATTGACTAACAATCACCATTTTTCCTTTTGCACACAAGTGGAAGATCAACTGCGGTAAATTATCAAAGCATAGTATGGTGACTCACCAAGAAGTGGGAGAAGGGTTCCACAATAGGGATGAAGATTCTGACGAAAGGAGGGCAGGAGGGACCCCTCCAGATCTGGCCGAGACTATGAGGAGTCTCATGGTCAAATTACAAAGATGCAAGGTTGACAATGAAAGGATGATGAAAGAACAAGAAAAGCAAACAGAAATTAATGTAGTTTTATAGCAGAGTTTATCTGATCTACAAAGACAAATGCAGCATGAACCTGAAACTTAGAAACATGGTCATATCAGTGGCCACACTGAGTGGAGCACCTCAAAAAAGGCCCACCCCAGAGGTAAAGGAAAAGTGTCAGATAATTCCTCTGAGAAGGAAGCTGGCGATTCAGAGGGATCTTCTAGCAGCAGAACCAGTTCCTATCCCCGAAGAAAACAGCAGAAGCAAAAGTCTTCCAAAGTTCAAAAATTCAAAGAATTCAGAAAGGCCAAACCACCCTCCTTCGACGGTGAAATAAAGAAGGGAGAGGAAGCAGAGGCCTGGCTGCTTGGACTAAAGAAGTATTTCAGAGTCCATGACTTTTCATAAAATATGAAGGCCTGAGTGGCCACCTTCAACTTGAACGGAAAGGCTTCCATTTGGTGGGAAGACCTTAAGAATATGAAAGGGGTTCGCGAAGAGTACATATCTTGGGACCGATTTGAGAAATACTTCCGGAAGAAGTATCCGTTGGAAAAACATTTCGACGAAAAGACTAAAGAGTTTTATGAACTCAAAATGGGACAACTTACTATAGAAGAATGTGTCAACAAATTCCTCGATTTGTTGAGGTATGTACCCTATATCAAGGCGGAAAAGGCAAAGGTGCAACGCTTCATCAGTGGACTACCTAAGGACTATCGGAATAGAATTGAATTTGATGAGCCAAAGAGTCTAGAAGACACTATTCGAAAGGCAACCTATTGTCATGAACAGTTTGGGCATCGAGCAGAACCTTGCGAAGGATGGAAACATAAGAATAGTTCAAGATTTCAAAAAAAGGGAATTAAATACCCAGGATTTAAAAACTATAAGAAGAACCCATGAATGAGCTTTCTAGCCCAGAGTATGCACCAGCAGAATTTCCCCTCCTTGAGCGGAAATAAGACTTCTGGACCCATATCAGTGAAGACTAATAACCCAAAGAGAGAACCTTTAAAATGATAGGTTTGCGGGGAAGAACATCTATTGAGAGATTGTCCACACCGACAACAAAATAGTCGGAGGATTTATAACGTCCAGGAAACTACCACCGTCAATGATGTGGCCAGGATTGTGCCACAAATTTATGCAGCCTTGGATAATAACCAAGTTGACCACCAAGATTCAGTAGTGGAAATAGAAGGTATGATTTCCAACCATCTAGTCTCTGTTTTAATTGACCCTGGTTCAAATTTGAGTTATATAGCCCCTAAAGTTGTTGATAAGTGTAAACTACAGCCACAAAAACATACCAAGCCATGGTTGGTACAGTTATCCACTGGCACCAAAAGAAGGCTACCAGAGGTTATACCAGCCTGCCAATTAATGTTGGGTAGATTTCCCACCCAAACAACCCTTAACTTATTACCTCTGGGATTGTATGATTTGTTGATTGGTATGGACTGTCTAGCCGCCCATAAAGCCAGATTGGACTGTTACCATAAAACCTTAGAATGTGTAAGTAAAGAAGGGAAAAAGATAACCCTTCAAGGGATTCGAAAACCTGTCTCGGTGAGACAAATATCAGCTCTGCAAATGAGAAAGTATTGCCGAAAGGAATGTCTTCTATATGCAATACAGGTGTTGAAAACAATCGAAGATGACAAACCAAGCCCTGACGATCACCCTATCCTGAGCGAATACAGAGATGTATTTCCGGAAGAGGTATCGGGTCAACCTCCGAAAAGGGACATAGACTTCTCGATAGAACTTGCACTGCGAGCAATGTCGGTGTCTAGGACACCCTACTGGATGATCACACTCGAGTTAGTTGAACTCAAGTTGCAATTAAAAGAAATGATGGATAAGGGATATATTCAGCCCAACATGTCTCCATGGGGAGCACCAGTCCTGTTCATGAAAAATAAGGATGGTACCCTTAGACCGTGTATAGATTTTAGACAACTCAATAAGGTAACCATAAAGAACAAGTACCCCTTGCCTAGGATCGATGACTTGTTCGATCAATTGGGGGGTGCGTCTATTTTATCAAAGATTGATTTGAGGTCGGGATGCCATCAAGTCTGAATCAAGGGTGAAGACATCCATAAAACTTCCTTCCGAATGAGGTATGGTCATTATAAGTTTGTGGTGGTGCCATTTGGGTTGACCAATGCCCCTGCCACTTTTATGTGCTTGATGAACAAAGTACTCAGCAAATTCCTAGACAAATTTGTACTTGTTTTTATTGACGATATATTAACTTGCTCCAAGAATAGAAAAGAGCATGAAGAGCATCTTAGACTTGTGCTGCAAGTGCTAAGAGAACATCAGCTCTATGCCAAATTCAACAAATGTGAATTCTTCTAGAAGCAAATAAATTACTTAGGCCATGTTCTCTCCAAATAAGGAGTAGCAGTAGACCCTGACAAAATCAAGTCTATCATGGAATGGCCTACCCCAAAGTATGTTTCAGACATCAGATCCTTTATGTGATTAGCAGGATACTATAAGAGATTTATAAAAGGATTCTCCAAGATTGGTTATCCAATCACTTCCCTCCAGAAGAAGGGGACAAAATTCCTGTGGACACAAAAATGTGAAGAAAGATTTCCAACCCTAAAACATCTACTGACCCATGCGCCCATGTTGAAGATCGTTGATCCAAAAGCTGACTTCCTCGTGTGCACAAATGCTTGTAAGGAAGGGCTTAGAGGAGTCTTTATGCAGGAAGGAAGTGTGATCTGCTATGAATCTCGAAAATTGAACGAGCATGAAGCCAACTATGTGACCCATGATCTAGAACTGGCTGCCATAGTGCATGCCTTGAAAATGTGGAGGCATTACCTCCTAGGAAGAAAATTTGTACTTATGACAGATCACTGTGGATTGCGATAACTGTTTGATCAACCAAATCTCAATGCTAGACAAGCTAGGTGGATGGCCATCCTTAGCGAGTTTTATTTCGAGAACAAACACATTAAAGGAAAGGAAAATAGGGTGGCTGATGCCCTTAGTAGAAGTATGAAAACAATTCACCTGGCAGTGGTGAGCACCTACGAGACAGATGTCAATGAAAGAATCAGAAATTCACAAGAAACAGATCCCTTCGTCCGGACCATGACCATGTCCCTACATCAAGAACCCGCCGAAGTAAAATATGAAGGCTACCAGAAGACCGAAGGAGGTCTGCTCACTTATAGAAGTAGATTTTATGTCCCAGATTGTGACGACTTGAAGAGGTTCATTATGGATGAACTACATAAAATACCCTACTCGGGTCATCCAGGATACCTGAAAATGATCATTGCCGCTAGGAAAAAATTTTATTGGCCTGGATATAAGAAAGACATAGCCAAGTACCTAGCCAAATGCATAGAGTGCCAACAGGTTAAAGCAAAACATCGACACCCAACAGGATTATTACAACCTTTACCAATCCCAGAGTGGAAATGGGAAACCATCTCCATGGATTTCATCACTGGATTACCAACCTCAACCAAACAGAATGACGCCATTATGGTGGTGGTGGATAAATTGAGAAAGCCTGCTCACTTCATCCCCATCAATTCGACCTGTAAGGAAATCGATATTGCCCAGGTATTCATGAAAGAGATATTCAGACTACATGGTATGTCGAAAGAGATCGTGTCTAACAGAGACACGAAATTTACTTCCAACTTTTGGAAATCACTGATGGTTGGTTTAGAGACCAAGTTGTTGTTTAGCACCGCCTATCACCCTCAAACTGATGGACAGACAGAAAGAGTGAATCAAATACTAGAAGATATGTTAAGGATGCATGCAATGCATCAACCCAAGAAGTGGGAAGACTACCTGCCATTGGTAGAATTCACCTACAACAACGACTACCAAGCATCCTTAAAGATGAGTCCCTTCGAAGTCCTCTATGGTAGACCGTGTAACACTCCAGTCATCTGGAGTAATCCCGTAAACAAGATTTCTTTTGGACCCGACATGTTGAAATAAATGGAACAACAGGTGACTCAGATAAAACAAAACCTGAAGGTCGCTCAGAACCAACAGAAAAGTTATGTCGACCAAAAGAGAACTCCAAGAGAGTTCAAAGCAGGAGATCATGTATATCTCAGAGTTAGGCCCAGGAAGATTTCCCTGAAAATGGGAGCTTGTGCCAAGTTGGCACCTCGGTATTGTGGACCCTTTGAGGTTCTAGATAGAGTGGGACCTATAGCCTATAGGCTAGCACTTCCTCCCATAGTAAAAACACATAATGTTTTCCATGTTTCATTATTGAAGAAATATGTACATGATGCTAATCATATAATTGACTGATCTGTGATCCAGGTGGAACCGGAGAGAGAATTTCTACCAGAACCTCAGTGTATACTAGACAGAAAGGAAACCCCACTCTGGAACCGAACCATTGCACAGGTCAAGGTGCAGTAGAGACATTTTGGCTCAGATGAGGCTACATGGGAAATGGAGGATGCCATGAGACAGGCATATCCGATTTTGTTTACTTCTGTACATGCATGTCATGTTGATAGATAAGAACATTGAGGACGATGTTCCTTTAAGAGGGAGGGAATTGTAACACCCTGTTTTACCCAGTTTGTAAAAATAATTATACTGGCCAAGAACTGTGGCAAACTCAAAAATGTGAATGTGTAATGTGAATGGACCTTGTGAAAAGGTTGATGAATGTGAATAATATATATATTGCAGGACTGCAGAGAGGGGATATGTTGAAAAAGAGACCACGATGGCTGAAAAAAGGTGGTGGAAGGTACTTGGAAAAGTGGCATTAACTTCCACCGAAACCAATACCGTATTTGGACTTCACTGGCCCGGAGAACCAAGAGCGGCTCACTGGTCCCAAATTAAATGACTCGCCAGGATTGGTAGGTAAATGACTCCTCATGAGTAATGAGGGATGGGGGGAGTGAACCGCCCATCCATAGATCCGTTAGGCCTGACCAGTGCGAGGGAAATCACGCCACACACAACCTCGCAAGAGGAAAAGGTGTGAGGGAAAAGCGAGAAGGGGCCAGATGTGAGGGAATGAGGAAGAAATCTGGAGATATGCAGAGGGAGTTATAGCAGAGAAGGGGGAGAGTAACCCTCATTCTCGGTCAGTGGAAAACCGAGACGCAGTCTCGCAACATCGTGGTCTCAACTCAGGGGTGGCTAGTGGTAAATCCGTTGGGAGTCGCTGAGCCTACGGTTGGGTGGAAATGAGCACCCCTCTCAGAAGTTGCATCACCTCTGGTGTTATTTCTGATAAGTGTTATTTGAAGTTAATGCAATAATCGCATGTTCAGTTTTATGTGCTTGTAAATAGTTCTGAATAGAAGTGTTTACCTAACGTTTGATTTGATAGAATGGATGCCTGTGTATGCTTACATGCCATAGTTGCTTTCTGCACAAATGATTAAGTCTCGGACATGAGTTCGCTCCACCGAGAATCGTCTTATTTGCTTAGTTTCTTGTAATATTCTGGGAAGTCTCCTTGAGAGTACTCTTTTCCAAGAATTACCCCATAAACCTTGTAACCATACTGAACCTTACCAGAGACTCGATTAAGATCAGGGATAATTTCCCAAGAACCGTCTAAGGTTTCGTGCAATCCAGGTCTTGAACCCTTATGCAAGAAAGAGTAGCTTTCTAAGGCATCGAGGTCATGGGAGCCTGAAGCTCTGAGAATTTAAACTTCGTGATTCAAGCTCAGAAGGGATAGCAAGATTCAAATATAGAAATAAAATACCCTATCGCTTGTTAAATGAACGGTCGGAATCCTTTCGAGAATACCCCAAGCCTGTCAACACCGATGGATTTAGAGAAGGAGCATAGGCGTTAACACCTCGCCCTTTCAACCTTCGCAAATAGCGATGGGATCCTGGACCGTAGATCCCAGGGACCCATCGAAGCTCTATAAGCCATCGATCTTAACCTTTACTTAGGCGGGAGAGTGAACTAGACTACATCCCAAAAGTCCTGAAGACATCGGGACTATCCATGTTAGAGGACAAGTGGCAGAGATCTGACCATATCGCATATCAAGGATTCGTGAGTTTTGAGGTGGAAGACCAGGCTCTTGGAGTCACAAAGTCTCGAGTCGTGAGATCGCGATGTGATCTGGGCCGTTGATCAAAGAGGAAGGACAACTGTGGGATCTGACGTCTCGATACATCGCGTATCAGGGATTCGTGAGTTTGGAGGTGGAAGACCAGGCTCTTGGAGTCATGAAGTCCCGAGTCACGAGATCACGATGTGATCTGGGTCGTTGATCAAAGAGGAAGGACAGTTGTGGGATCTGATGTCTCGATACATCGCATATCAGGGATTCATGAGTTTGGATATGGAAGACTAGGCTCTTGGAGTCACGAAGTCCCGAGTCACAACATCGCGATGTGATCTGGGCCGTTGATCAAAGAGGAAGGAAAGTCATGGGATCTTACGTCTCGATACATCGTGTATCGGGGATTCGTGAGTTTGGGGGTGTAAGAACAAATCCTTGGAGTCGTGAAGTCCTGAATAGCGAGAAGTAGGAGCAACCATTAAGTCAGGACCTCCTCACCATATTGCATATCAGGGTCTCGAAGGTTGAAGGGAATTAGTTTCAACTGTAGAAGTCCCGAGCTTACAAGTTACGAGAGCTTGTGCAACACGTGGAACGTCCACTTGGTTGACAGGTGGTGTGACGATAAGATGCCCAAAGAGAGGGAGAAGTGCTGACAGGTGGTGGACACATGTCGTTTCAAACAGGAGTCAACATCTTGTTGACTTCTCGTACTTCGGGTTCTCGTAAGAAAGGAGCACAAAGGCCCAACAACTCAAGTCGCGAAGTTGTGAGTTCCGAGAAGCCCAGAAGGAGTCAAACCTTCTCTGACTTTCGCGTATCGGGGTTTTGTAAAAGAAGGGCCCAGAGGTTCAACTTTTCAACTCGCGAACTTGCAAGTTGCAAGCAACGCTAGTAGTTAGACCTAGCCCGTGGTCACACTTGGAGAGCACTAATAAGGAGGGGCCATACCATGTCAGAATCGCGGGTATCGACGATTGGTGAAGAAAATTCGAGGGTCTTCGAATCATGACTCGCGAGGTCGCGAGTTGTGAAAGGCACTTGCATTTAGGCGCGTATGTGGTCCTATCATGATAGGGACAAAAGAAAGGGAGCTATTTCTTTGTTGTTAAGCAGCGGGTAGATCTGGACGGCCAGAATCTGCGCGACTAGATCTACGACCAGGGTTTCATTTCAGAGCCCCCTCGCCATTCTACCTTTAAGATTGGACTGACTTGTATCGTTGAGTCGCGAAACACGAAAAGGCGCCTAGCTTGTTTGGCCTGTGGTCCTAAGCCACGATCACAGGGAGGTGAATAGGGAAGAACTAGCCTGCGCTAGGCCCCCGTAGGACTTCGGGGATTCTGTCCCTTGAGGAAAAGCGAAAATTTTATTATGCCACTGTGGGTGTGTTACAAATTGGTATCAGAGCATGGTTACAACACTTGGCCTGCTTGGACTCATGAACGAGTTGCGCAGAAGCTCCGTTCGGAACACTCTTAAAAAGAGTAACCCACTGTCTTAACCTTCCTAATCAAAAGACGAAGTTAAGAATGAAAAACCCCTATTGTGTGTGTACATGTGAAAATATGAATTATGTATTGGTTATAAATAAATATAAATATTGACTAACAATCAGCGTTTTTCCTTTTGCACACAAGTGGAAGATCAACTGCGGTAAATTATCAATGCATAGTATGGTGACTCACCAAGAAGTGGGAGAAGGGTTCCACAATAGAGATGAATATTCTGACGAAAGGAGGGCAGCAGGGACCCCTCCAGATCTAGCCGAGACTGTGAGGAGTCTCATGGTCAAATTACAAAGATGCAAGGTTGACAATGAAAGGATGATGAAAGAACAAGAAAAGAAAACAGAAATTAATGCAGTTTTACAGCAGAGTTTATCTTATCTACAAAGACAAATGCAGCATGAACCTGAAACTCAGAAACATGGTCATATCAGTGGCCACACTGAGTGGAGCACCTCAAAAAAGGCCCACCCCAGAGGTAAAGGAAAAGCGTCGGATAATTCCTCTGAGAAGGAAGCTGGCGATTCAGAGGGATCTTCTAGCAGCAGAACCAGTTCCTATCCCCGAAGAAAACAGAAGAAGCAAAAGTCTTCCAAAGGTCAAAAATTCGAAGAATTCAGAAAGGCCAAACCACCCTCCTTCGATGGTGAAATAAAGAAGGGAGAGGAAGCAGAGGCCTGGCTGCTTGGACTAAAGAAGTATTTCAGAGTCCATGACTTTTCAGAAAATATGAAGGCCCGAGTGGCCACCTTCAACTT
>ML787039.1:229063-244882 GCA_009831015.1 Picea engelmannii
GGCTTGCTGGTCCCGAATTAAATGACTCGCCAGGATTGGTAGGTAAATGGCTCCTCATGAGTAATGAGGGATGGGGGGGGTGAACTGCCCATCCGTAGAGCCATCAGGCCTGACCAGTGCGAGGGAAATTGTGCCACACGCAACCTTGCAAGAGGAAAAGGCATGAGGGAGAAGCGAGAAGGGGGCAAATGCGAGGGAAGGAGGAAGAACTCTGGAGATATGCAGAGGGAGTGATAGCAGAGAAGGGGGAGAGTAACCCTCGTTCTCGATCACTGGCAAACCAAGATGTAGTCTCGTAGCATCGTGGTCTCAGCTCAGGTGTGACTAGTGGTAAATCCGTTGGGAGTCGTTGAGCCTACGGTTGGGTGGAAACGAGCACCCCTCTTAGCAGTTGCATCACCTCTCGTGTTATTTCTGATAAGTGTTATTTGAAGTTAATGCAATAATCGCATGTACAGTTTTATGTGCTTGTAAATAGTTCTGAATAGAAGTGTTTACCTAATGTTTGATTTGATATAATGGATGCTTGTGTATGCTTACATGCCATATTTTCTTTTTGCACAAATGATTAAGTCTGGGACATGAGTTCACTCCACCGAGAATCGTCTTATTTTCTTAGTTTCTCGTAATATTCTGGGAAGGCTCGTTGAGAGTACTCTTTTCCGAGAATTACCCCATAAACCTTGTAACCATACTGAACCTTACCAGAGACTCGATTAAGATCGGGGATAATTGCTTGAGCACCGTCTAAGGGTTCGTGCAATCCGGGTCTGGAACCCTTATGCAAGAAAGAGTAGCTTTCTAAGGCCTCGGGGTCATGGGAGCCTGAAGCTCCGAGAATTTGAACTTCGGGATTCAAGCTCAGAAGGGATAGCGAGATTCAAATATAGAAAGAAAATACCCTATCACTTGGTAAACGAACAGTCAGAATCCTTTCGAGAATACCCCAAGCCTATCAACATCGATGGATCTAGAGAAGGAGTGTAGGCGATAACACCTCTCCCTTTCAGCCTTCACAAATAGTGATGGGATCCTGAACCATAGATCCCAGTGACCCATCGGAGCTCTATAAGCCATCGATCTTAACCTTTACTTGGGTGGGAGAGTGAACTCGACTACATCCCAAAAGTACCGAAGACATCGGGATTGTCCTTGTTAGAGGATAGGTAGCAAAGATCTGGCCATATCGTATATCGGGGATTCGTGAGTTTTTAGGTTGAAGACCAGGATCTTGGAGTGATGAAGTCCCGAGTCGCGATATTGTGATGTGATCTGGGCCATTGATCAAAGAGGAAGGACATCTGTGGGATCTGATGTCTCCATACATCACATATTGGGGATTCGTGAGTTTGGAGGTGGAAGACTAGGCTCTTGGAGTCATGAAGTCCCGAGTCGCAAGATCGCGATGTGATTTGGGCCGTTGATCAAAGAGGAAGGACAGTTGTGGGATCTGACATCTCGATACATCGCGTATCGGGGATTCATGAGTTTGGAGGTGGAAGACCAAGCTCTTGGAGTCACGAAGTCCCGAGTCGCGAGATCGCGATGTGATCTGCGTCGTTGACAAAAGAGGAAGGATAGTCATGGGATCTGACATCTCGATACATCGCGTATCAGGGATTCATGAGTTTGGAGGTGGAAGACCAAACCCTTGGAGTCGCGTAGTCCTAAATAGAGAGAAGTAGGAGCAACCATTGAGTCAGGACCTCCTCGCCATATCGCATATCATGGTCTCGAAGGTTGATGGGAATTAGTTTTGACTGTAGAAGTCTCGAGCTTGCGAGTTGCAAGAGCTTGTGCAACATGTGGCACGTCTGCTTGGTGGGACCCATGTGGTTGACAGGTGGTGTGACGATAAGATGCCCAGAGAGAGGGAGAAGTGGTGACAGGTGGTGGACATGTGTCATTTGAAATGGGAGTCAACATCTTGTTGACGTCTCGTACTTCGAGTTCTCGTAAGAAAGGAGCACAAAGGCCCAACAACTCAAGTCGTGAAGTTGCGAGTTCCGAGAATCCCAGAAGGAGTCAAACCTTCTTTGACTTTCACGTCTCGGGGTTTTGTAAAAGAAGGGCCCAGAGGTTCAACCTTTCAACTCCCGAACTTGCAAGTTGCGAGCAAGTCTAGTAGTTAGCCCTAGCCGGTGGTCACGCATGGAGAGCACTAATAAGGAGGGGCCATACCATGTCAGAATATCGGGTATCGGTGACTGGTGAAGAAAATTCGAGGGTCTTTGAATCACGACTCGCGAGATCGCGAGTTGTGAAAGGCGCTTGCATTTAGGCGCATATGTGTTCCTATGAAGATAGGGACTAAAGAAAGGGAGCTAGTGCATTGTTGTTAAGCGGCGGGTAGATCTGGATGACCAAAATCTGCGTGCCCAGATCTACGACCAGGGTTTCATTTCGGAGCCCCCTCGCCATTCTACCTTTAAGATTGGACTAACTTGTATCACTGAGTCGCAAAACACGAAAAGGCGTCTGGCTTGTTTGGCCTGTGGTCCTAAACCACGATCACAGGGAGGTGAACAGGGAAGAACTAGCCTGCGCTAGGCCCCCATAGGACTTCGGGGATTCTGTCCCTTGAGGAAAAGTGAAAATTTTATTATGCCATAGTGGGTGTGTTACAAATTGGTATCAGAGCATGGTTACAACACATGGCCTTCTTGGGCTCATGAACGAGTTGCGCAGAAGCTCCGTTCGGAACACTCTTAAAAAGAGTAACCCCCTGTCTTAACCTTCCTAATCAAAAGACGAAGTTAAGAATGAAAAACCCCTATTGTGTGTGTGTACATGTGAAAATATGAATTATGTACTAGTTATAAATAAATATAAATATTGACTAGCAACCAACGTTTTTCCTTTTACACACAAGCGGAAGATCAACCGCGGGAAATTATCAATGCATAGTATGGTGACTCACCAAGAAGTGGGAGAAGGCTCCCACAATACAGACGAAGAGTCCGATGAAAGGAGGGCAGCAGAGACCCCTCAATATCTAGCCGAGACTGTGAGGAGTCTCATGGTCGAATTACAAAGCTGCAAGGCTGACAATGAAAGGATGATGAAAGAACAAGAAAAGCAAATAGAAATTAATGCAGTTTTACTGCAGAGTTTATCCAATCTACAAAGACAAATGCAGCATGAACCTGAAACTCAGAAACATTGTCATATCAGTGGCCACACTAAGAGGAGCACCTCGAAAAAGGCCCACCCCAGAGGTAAAAGACAAGCGTCGGATAATTCCTCTGAGCAGCAAGCTGACGATTCAGAGGGCTCTTCTAGCAGCAGAACCAGTTCCTATCCCCAAAGAAAACAGAAGAAGAAAAAGTCTTCTAAAGGTCAAAAATTCGAAGAATTCAGAAAGGACAAACCACCCTCCTTCGATGGTGAAATAAAGAATGGAGAGGAAGCAGAGGCCTGACTGCTTGGACTAAAGAAGTATTTCAGAGTCCATGAATTTTTAGAAAATATTAAGGCCCGAGTGGCCACCTTCAACTTGAACGGAAAGGCTTCCATTTGGTGGGAAGACCTTAAGAATATGAAAGGGGTTCGCGAAGAGGACCTGTCTTGGGAACTGTTTGAGAAATACTTATGGAAGAAGTATCTGTCGGAAAAATATTTTGACGAAAAGACTAAAGAGTTTTATGAACTCAAACTGGGACAAATTACTATAGAAGAATATGTCAACAAATTCCTCGATTTGTTGAGGTATGTACCCTATATCAAGGCAGAAAAGGCAAAGGTGCAATGCTTCATCAGTGGACTACCTAAGGACTATCGGAATAGAATTGAATTTGATGAGGAAAAGAGTCTAGAAGACACTATTCGAAAGGAAACCTATTGTCATGAACAGTTTGGGCATCGAGCAGAACCTCGCAAAGGATGGAAACAAAAGAATAGTTCAAGATTTCAGAAAAAGGGAAATAATTCCCCAGGATTTAAAAACTAAAAGAAGAACCCAAGAATGAGCTTTCCAGCCTGGAGTATGCAGCAGCAGAATTTTCCCTCCTTGAGTGGAAATAAAAATTCTGGACCCATATCAGTGAATATTGATAACCCAAAGAGAGAAACTTTAAAATGTCGGGGTTGTAGGGAAGAACATCTATTGAGAGACTATCCACACCAACAACATAATAGTCGGAGGATTTATAACGTCCAGGAAACTACCACCGTCCATGATGTGGACAAGAGTGTGCGACAAATTTATGCGTGAGGGAGAAGCAAGAAGTGGGCAGATGCAAGGGAAGGAGGAAGAACTCTGGAGATATGCAAAGGGAGTGATAGCAAAGAAGGGGGAGAGTAACCCTCATTCTCAGTCACTGGCAAACCGAGACACAGTCTTGCAGCATCGTGGTCTCATCTCGGGGGTGGCTAGTGGTAAATCCATTGGGAGTCTCTGAGCCTACGGTTGGGTGGAAACCAACACCCCTCTCAATAGTTGCATCACCTCTGGTGTTATTTCTGATAAGTGTTATTTGAAGTTAATGCAATAATTGCATGTTCAGTTTTATGTGCTTGTAAATAGTTCTGAATAGAAGTGTTTACCTAAGGTTTGATTTGATAGAATGGATGCCTGTGTATGCTTACATGCCATAGCTTCTTTCTGCACAAATGATTAAGTTTGGGACATGAGTTCGCTCCACCGAGAATCGTCTTATTCGCTTAGTTTCTCGTAATATTCTGGGAAGGCTCCTTGAGAGTACTCTTTTCCCAAGAATTACCCCATAAACCTTGTAACTGAACTGAACCTTACCAGAGACTCAATTAAGATCAGGGATAATTGCCCGAGAACCTTCTAAGGGTTCGTGCAATCCGGGTCTGGAACCCTTATCCAAGAAGGAGTAGCTTTCTAAGGCCTCAGGGTCATGGGAGACTGAAGCTCCGAGAATTTGAACTTTGTGATTCAAGCTCAGAAGGGATAGAGAGATTCAAATATAGAAAGAAAATACCCTATCGCTTGGTAAATGAATGGTCGGAATCCTTTCGAGAATACCCCAAGCCTATCAACACCGATGGATCTAGAGAAGGATCATATGCGTTAACACCTCGCCCTTTCAGCCTTCGCAAGTAGCGATGGGATCTTGGACCATAGATCCCAGGGACCCATCGGAGCTCTATAAGCCGTCGATCTTAACCTTTACTTAGGAGGGAGAGTGAACTCGACTACGTCCCAAAAGTCTCGAAGACATCGGGACCGTCCATGTTAGAGAACAGGTGGCAAAGATCTGACCATATTGCATATCGGGGATTCGTGAGTTTGAAGGTGGAAGACTAGGCTCTTGGAGTCACAAAGTCCCAAGTCGCGAGATCGCGATGTGATTTGGGCCATTAATCAAAGAGGAAGGACAACCATGGGATCTGACGTCTCGATACATCACGTATCATTGATTCATGAGTTTGGAGGTGGAAGACCAAGCTCTTGGAGTCATGAAGTCCTGAGTCACAAGATCATGATGTGATCTGGGTCGTTGATCAAAGAGGAAGGACAGTCGTGGGATTTGACGTCTCGATACATCGTGTATCGGGGATTTGTGAGTTTTGAGGTGGAAGACCAAGCTCTTGGAGTCACGAAGTCCCATGTCACGAGATCGCGATGTGATCTGGGCCATTGATCAAAGAGGAAGGACAGTCGTGGGATATGACTTCTCGATACATCGCGTATCGGGGATTCATGAGTTTGGAGGTGGAAGACCAAACCCTTGGAGTCACAAAGTCCCGAATAGAAAGAAGTAGGAGCAACCATTGAGTCAGGACCTCCTCTCCATATTGCATATCGGGGTCTCGGAGGTTGAGGGGAACCAGTTTCGACTGTAGAAGTCTTGAGATTGCGAGTTGCGAGAGCTTCTGCAACACGTGGCACATCCGCTTGGTGGGACCCACGTGGTTGAAAGGTGGTGTGACAATAAGATGCCCAGAGAGAGGGAGAAGTGGTGACAGGTGCTGGACACGTGTCGTTTGAAACGGGAGTTAACATCCTGTTGAATTCTCATACTTCAGGTTCTCGTAAGAAAGGAGCACAAAGGCCCAACAACTCAAGTCGCGAAGTTGCGAGTTCTGAAAAGCCCGGAAGGAGTCAAACCTTCTTTGACTTTCGCGTCTCGGGGTTTTGTAGAAGAAGGGCCCAGAGGTTCAACCTTTCAACTCGCAAACTTGCAAGTTGCGAGCAAGGCTAGTAGTTAGCCCTAGCCGGTGGTCACACATGGAGAGCACTAATAAGGAGGGGCCATACCATGTTGGAATCTCAGGTATCGGCGATTGGTGAAGAAAATTCGAGGGTCTTTGACTCACGACTCACGAGGTCGCGAGTTGTGAAAGGTGATTGCATTTAGGCGCATATGTGGTCCTATCAAGATAGGGACTAAAGAAAGGGAGCTAGTGCATTGTCGTTAAGTGACGAGTAGATCTGGACAGCCATAATCTGTGCGCCTAGATCTATTGCTAGGGTTTCATTTCAGAGCCCCCTCGCCATTCTACCTTTAAGATTGGACTCACTTTTATCGCTGAGTCGCAACACACGAAAAGGCGCCTGGCTTATTTGGCCTATGGTCCTAAACCACGATCACAGGGAGGTGAACAGGGAAGAACTAGTCTGTGCTAGGCCCCCGTAGGACTTCAGGGATTCTGTCCCTTGAGGAAAAGCAAAAATTTTATTATGTCGTAGTGGGTGTGTTACATTGGCTATCTAACTAGTTTGAGAGTATTGAGTTAGTTTAGCTACCAGTATTGAGCTTACTTTGATCCTGGTGTAACCTTGTAATGGTTTTGAATATATTCCTATGTC
The DNA here is from genome assembly GCA_009831015.1 of Picea engelmannii. Lineage (NCBI taxonomy): Eukaryota > Viridiplantae > Streptophyta > Pinopsida > Pinales > Pinaceae > Picea > Picea engelmannii. The sequence continues at coordinate 235,845 of ML787039.1, forward strand.
TTTGATAAGTCTAAGTCCTAATGCAAGGCACATGTCACATCATGTTCTATTTCCAATGTTTTATATAACAATGATACAAAGTTTTGTGGCTTTCATAGGTAGTTTTTCAACGCACTGTATATCTCCAATGTGATGGAATACTTCCAGTAATAAAGCTATGCCAATTATGATCTAATATGTGTCTGTTATGAATAATTTGGATATGAGTGGGTATAGTTTTAATTCTTAGTCCTAAATATTTTATCTGACCTGAGTTACATGGATGCCAATTGTAGTAATGTTTCATATGTGTAATCCTTCATCCCTATCACAAGACCTTATGGTCTTTGTGATCCTCTCATCATCTCGGGTGAGACCTTCTTCAGCCTTGGACGAGGATTGAAATGTCGGGGCTTTGGGGGTTTTGTTGGTAAACTCTGGATGAACCATGAGTCTAAAACTACCCAATATTAAGAAGGATGGTACGCATGCAAGTTTGGCCTGAAGGAGAACCCAACAAATGGTTTCATTGTTGAGACTTGAAGTCTTGTGTAAATAGATGGAGGAAAAGAAAAATAAGCTAGCATCCTTCTAAGGAGGAGATTCAAGACTTGATAGAAGTGAAATAAGACGGGTTTTCCCTGTGAGAGGCACAAGGATTGTGGGTGAACACGAAATAATGGAAAGGAATATATCTTTATTTAGACATGCATGAGCTCTTCTTCGTGGAATTTCCATGTTTTTTGAATAAATGGTTAAAGAGACAAGCATAATTCAACTCGACTGCATTAACTTTGGAGCCAATAATTTGGGATCAAGCCAATATTCATAGCTTGAAGATGCTAGATAACAAGTGGATTTGGGATATTGATTTTTGTTTTGCTCGAGTGAAGGAAGGATACATTGTTGAATTCACTATAGAATATAGTTATTTTTTTAGCAAGGATGAAAGAAAGTTTGAAGAGGGTCCAAGGAAGAAGATGCTAGAATAAATTCCACTTTAGATCAATATGTTCTTTATGGAGAGAAGAATGATGTGCATGGATCATGATAGAATGGATGAGTAAACCCCCTAGCGCTGGGGGGTTGGAAAAGGTTGGGGGAAAAGAGATACAAGATGGATCCATTGAGGAGGATCTAATAAGTTATTGATATGAGGTGAGGACTGGAATGGACCCAAAAGAGCATAGGAGAAAAAGAGTTGAGAGATACCCAAGAAGAGTTGAGTTGAGAGAGAAAGATGAGAAGAGGAGTAGAAACGAGTTAGCCAAGGGTGCGTAGCGAGGTGTCAGGTCCATAATGAAGAGGAAACTCACCCCAACCAGTGGTGTGGGAGAGGATGTTGTGCAAGAGTGGATCAAAGGTGAGGATAGGTCTGCAAAGAAGCTTGGCATCGAAGATACCAGTAGTGACAGTAGTGGTAGTGAGGTACTAGGTGACAAAGAACATACCCTTTGGATGTTGTGGTATGTTGCAACCTTAAGAGAGAAGAGAGCGTACATGTGTGGTGTGCAGGTGCAAATTTGTGGTGCGCAAATATAATTGGAGGAGGAAGTGTTGCATGGTTATGCACTGACAAGAAGAGAAGTTGTCACGCAGTACAATGAGGCACCAATCATAAGACAATTTGACACTCAACGTAGTGTCACCGTGCTAAGTAGGAGATAGGATGGCATGTGGAGAAGTCGTGCGTTGAGTGGAGAGAGAGATTCTATGCAAGCTAGAAATGCACATATCAGACCAGGAGATGATGCGCGTAGTGTAAGTGCACAGATCGACCCAGAATCATGAGCGTACGTTTGTGGTGTGGAGTCAGGTCAAGAAGAGAGGGCATATATTTTTGGTGCACTAGAAGAAAAGGAATATGGAGGCTCCCCTAGTGGTAGGGGATATGCATTGATATTGTTGGATGGTCTTCCATGGCTCCAAGTAGATATCTCTTTGGGTCACCTCACAAGAAGTTTAAGAAGAAGATGGTATTACCCCCCCTTTGTACCACCCCTCTTGCACATTTTTAATTAAGAAGAAAACAAATTAGTCAGTGAAGAGATTGGATTCGAAGAAAGAGAAGAGGAAGAAATAAGTGACGAGACAAGTGAAGAATAAGGTGAAGTCAACAATACTTTACCCCAAGTGATAATGGTGTGGAAAGATCTAGCCAATAGTAGTTGGAGAAGAGGAACGAGCTCTAGTTTGAAGATGGAAAATAAAAATAGTACACCAAGGTTTCCCGTGTTCCATGGAACATGTAAGGATGATGTCAAGAAACACCGGTTCACCTGTGAAGTAATCTGGTTTGTAAAAAGAGTTATAGACGACGTGGTGAAGATCGCACAACTAGAGATGAATTTCACAGATAGAGCCCTGATGTGGTACATGAAATACAGGGCCAATATGCCATAAAGATAGGAGAGGTCCATGGCTATGATCAAGCATGATATTCATTGGGAGTTTCAAAATCTGATGTCAAAATCCCAATGCATTACGAATATCAAGGAGATTAAGCAGAGAGAAGGAGAGACTGTCTAGGATTATGAACATTGGTTAAAAATCTTGTTGGATAGGATGACGTTCCAGATCCAGGATGTGTATCATAGAGAGTGGTTCATTACATGGTTGCAAGCCCATATCTTAGTCCCTCTCACCTAGAAAAAGGTGACAACACAGGTCGAGGCAGTCAAGATCGCGATGTGATGGGAAGCTACACCTAGAGGCATAGAGACATCGAATGGGTTGGTGCAGGTTCAGTCGCAAATGGACAACCTAAAAATAAAGTTGGAATATATGGACAAGACTAAATTCATGCACGATAATGTATGGTGTACTACATGTCATTCAGAGGGTCATTGTCGAGACGAGACCCCGATCCTTCTAAATTATGTGGTGATAGGTGCGTTGAGTCCATTTCCATATGGACAATAAGAATGGCATGAGATTTGAAGATAGTGGGGCCATGTGCCATCCCGTTGTCTCACATTACATAAGTATCAAACAATGAATCACACCCCCTAGTATGAATTTTGTAAATCTGTAGACCATGATGTCACTAGTCATTGCTCCCTCCAGTTAATGCAAGATAACACCCAAGATGAATTTCAGGTACAAGAGGAGAGAAAGTGTGGTGGGACCAAAAGAGGAATATATCAAGGAGGAACTCAAGATGTATATGGGAGTGGTCACGGCCATGGATATGGTGGAGAAGGTGGTAGACCCCCCATATGCTTCAATTGCAGTGAGATTGGTCATGTCTCACAATTTTGCACTAAGTCGTGCATGCTCTGTGCATATTGTTATAGTGATGAGAATGTAACCGAGGAATATCCTGACTTGTTGAAGAATTGGGAGGACAATAAAACCAACTGTAACATGGTGCATGTCGAGTTGCACAAAAAAAAAAAAAGAATGAGGAAGAAGACGTTCGGGTAGTAATCCACGGAGGGGAAAAGACATGGGTGGACTTTGAGCATAGTGAAGGCTTAGGTCAAAAACCAAAAGGAAATATCAGTAAGGCACCCCATCCCCCTCCTAAGTTTGATTTTGATCAGTAGAATCAGTTTCCGTGTGAGGCGCAAAGAGCACTTGAAGAAGAAAGAGCTCATGAAGAGCTGCAACATGTGACTCAGAGGTCTGTTGAAGAGGCACAGATCTAAGAGGAAGTGTAGAGGGTGACACAAAGGTCATTGGAAAAAGAAAGGATCCACGAAGAGGTTTAGTAGGTGACATAGAGGTCACTGGAAGAATCTTATGCATAAGAATAATTATAGCACGTGACCCAAATATATTTGGAGGAGGCTTGCATGCATGAGGAAATCCAACATGCAACCCAAATATCTATAGAAGAAGCACACAGAAAAACCATGCTATGACGCACTGAGAAAAAGGATTATGAGGAACAATGCTAGGAGGAGTTGCAACACACAGTGCACAAAAAATCCTTCCGCGACTTAGGTCACATGGAAGAAACCGAAGATAAAGCCAATACCTTATTACATTATTGTTCGTGCTTGCTTGAAGATCCAAAAGTTACAATTAAGTTGACCCATATGTTAACTTCCTACATGAAATAGCAAGGAGAGGAGACCACCATATCAACTCCATTGCCAAAAAGGGATGCCTGTCAGGTCAACAAGAAAAAGTGCACTGGCTGAGAGTTCAAGATGACAACAGAGCTTGGTGGGTGCGGCATGGATGGAGTTATGTTGGATCTAGGATATGATGTGAAAATTTTACCCAAGAAGTCGTAGGACATGATGGCTAAGCCTAAGTTGGTCTGGTTTCTCAACCAACTCCAGTTATCCAATCAATACAAGATCTATCCCATAGGCTAGTTGGAGCAAGTAGAAGTGAACATCGAAGGAGTGAAAACAAAGGCTAAATTGGAAGTCATCGATATCATGGATGAGTCTAATCCATATCTTGAATTCTTGGGAATTGACTGGGCTTTTGACAATAATGTGGTGTTAAGCCTGAAGAAAATGAAAATGTCCTTTGAAACTGACACCCTGCGCATGGTCGTTCTAGTAGACCCATCTGAGGGTGACTGCTACAATGAGCCTATAGATAAATATGCGTGGATATTGGTCATTGAAAATATATACAAGGTAATGAGGTGCAAGGAGGACTATATCAACCCCACCGCAAACAAATAATTGAGTTAGAGAAGTGTCAAATCTTATGACATGGATTTTGAGGATGCCCTAGATAGATGGTATACTAAGATTTATAAGGTTTCAAAAAGGAGATGTGCACATATCTCAATAGAGGAGCGTGTGGAAGACTTCGTCTCATGTCAATATGATGGGTCCAAGCCAGTGAACAAATTAATTTCATGGATATAGCACATTCCTGAGTATAAGTGGCCTTGCACACTTGACTCAATACTGATAAAGATTCCCACATGTTGGTGGGTTGCACATCAAGAATCATATCACAAATGGGCAACTCTTGAAGCATCTATGCATGCAAGATTTCGATTAGATGTTGATATCCGTCAATACACCTATTCTCGTGAAAGGCATTGGATTTCAAAACAAAGGTGCAATGCACATGGCCACTATATGAATTCCCGCCAATGGTTCCCCAAGAAATATCCCATATCCTCAATTCCCCAATTTTACATTGGGAAGCATAGGTGACCTTCATTATCCCACGATGATCTATTTCCTCCACACCTGTTCCCTAATCCCATTGAGCATGTAGACGACACCAACACAACTATTGAGGCATTGGTTAGCCAATGGATATTACCAAATCCTACTTCACCTACCCTCCTCCATCCCAAGCAAACATTAACTAGCCACGCCTTTATGCAGGTACATGGTGACCCTCCTAGGGCCATTATGATCCTTTAAGACATTAATCGATTCCCTCTAGGGTTCATTGAACCATGTGTTGCACCTATAGTGCGTAGATCCATGCATGGGTTCTTTTGTCGATATCATTTCTACCTTTGAAAATATGGAAATGGCCACAAAATGGAAATATTAATAGTCAAAGTGATGGGTCCCCCTCACACGTTCACTACATCTACTTTAGGAACTGACGACTCATTCACATCGCTAGAAAAAGGATGATTTTTTTGATCCCGAATAAAAGAAACAATTAATGAAAAAATTAGCATAGGTCTTTTCCTTACTGAAAAATATGCCAAAATGAATCACAACATGTCGATCCTGAATCATGGGGAATACCAACAAAATCACAGAAACGTTGGGGTAATGAATTTACATCCGTCAACAGTTGGGTGTCAATATGGCCTCATTCCATTTAAAACTACACTCACTTCCACAGGCACCAGTGCAGGTTCTGATGCGAACAATTGGACACAATCACATTTGTTTTGAAGAATGATGATATTCTCTTCCTCAATCTACCTACCCGAGTACTATAAAGTAGCTAGATCGAGGAAGAGCTAGATAATAGTGGTGGGGCCCTGTTGGCACCCAATGTTTTGGGTTCAATTTTGCGTGCTCGTACAAACAGAGTTGTGCGCACTCATTACACAATTTTACGTGCACCTAAGGAAATGTGTGAGGAATGCCATAAAGTGCGCATCAAAACATGTTTTTTCAATAGCGCACCAAGTATAAATACTACCAAGTGCATGCTGATCTGAGTTTTTTAGTTGCGCCAGAATCCAAGAAGATGCCTACCAGAATCAAGAAAGGAACCATAGAGAAATATTCCTAAATTATTATTGACAGCAGCAGACGAAGACATGGGGCGGCCAAAAGATGAGTTGGCTAGGTAGTTAATATTACCCCTGATGCAGAGAGTCTACGTGGAGCACTAGAAGGCACCAAAAACATGCAAGACAATTGGATCAGAGAAGCAAGTGGAATGAAGCAGAAAGAGATAGTGCTCCCCAGAAAGGAAAGATACAAAAGAGAGCTCAAAGCTCAAAATGAGAGATATTTGGTTGATTAGTCGAGTGATTGGTTATCTGACTAGTCTGAGAGTCTTGATTTAGTTTAGTTACCAGTATTGAGCTCAATCTGAGCCTGTTGTAACCTCATAATGGTTTTGAATATGTTCTCGTGTCTTTGATAAGTATGAGTCCTAATGCAAGGCACATGGTGCATTCTGTTGTATTTCCATTATTTGATAGAGTAATTATATGAATATTTATGGTTGTCATAAGCATTTGTTCAATGCACTATATATATCTGATGTGATGGAATACTTCTAGTAATAAAGTTATGGCAGTTCTGATCTAATCTATGTATGTTATGATTAAGTTGGATATTTGTGGGTATAGTTTTAATTCTTAGTCCGAAATATATTATCATACCTGAGTTACATGGATTCCAATTGAAGTAATGTTTCATATTTTCAATCCTTCATCCATGTAACAAGACCTTATGGTCTCTATGATCTTGTTTGCATCTCGAGTGAGACCTTCCTCAGCCTTGGCTGAGGATTGATATGTCGATGCTTTGGGGGTTTTTTTGGAAAAATCTGGATGAACCCTGGGTCTAAAACTCCCCATTTTTAAGAAGGACGGTACGCACACAAGTGTGGCCCGAAGGAAAACCCAACATAGTTCCTTTAACCTTGTCTTATTAACTTGTACTAGTAGACTGCCACTACATTAATAAGTTTGTCTAAAATTGTTAGGGTTTTTAAAACCTCTATTTATAATGCCTCTTTGATACCTTCAAAATTACTACATTCAACATAAGACTTGTATTATAGCCAATATTAAGGATAGTTGGTAAAATAAAATAAAAATAGTTAGTTTTTCTCTTTGCCTGATGCAATATACATAGACATGTATATTTGGTCCTTTGAAAGTTTTGTGTCATGTAATTTTGCAAAAAAACAAAATTTGAGGTTTGGTTTGCATTGTTGCATATTCAATAGAAAAGTTTAGATGCAAATGGTGATACATCTTCATTTGTTGATATATATTAAAGAGAGCATGGACTCTAAGGGAATAAATCCTAAAGACTTTGTGATGGGGATATTGATAGGCTTTGACATGAACAATATCAGTCATGGAGCTAAATAAGAAGATTATGCAACCCAAAACAAATTGTTGTATATTTGTTGGGTTTCTCTTGGAGAGAATGTTACTTACATATTTAGGGATGTGAATTATGGGGGTTGTACATTGTATGATACTTTACTTCTTTTAATCAAAGTGAATAACTGATGAATGCATATGTACCTTCAATTTTCTATAGCACATACCAAAACCTTTTTTTTTTAAGATGCTAGCATTGGCTCCTTTGAAATTAAAGCGAATTTTGGCAAATAAAATCAAGTTATATATGTAAGGATCTACTATTGGAGAAATATTCACCCCCTATAAGTATCTTTACTCCCTACATTTGGATTTTTCTTAATTTATTTAGAATACTCAAGTATTTTAAAATATAGGGGTTGTAATTCTCTTGAATGGATACCCATAAACTCATAACCAATTATGTAACTGAGGATCATATCATGGAAATAAAATTAGAAAGTTTGTATTAGAAATTATCACAAAACGAGCTTCTTTTTTAGGGCTCCTTATTTTCCCTCATTGTTGAGAACCTTACTACATTATCATTTATTTTAATGATGTTTTTGTTGAAACAACAATTGGTAAAAGTAGTGAACATTGGATTGGTAAGGACATACTGCTAAGCTCACCCTAAAATTCATATTTTTTATTTCCATTACTTATAAGCAATAAACTAAATCATGGCAATTTTTAATTCTTACACTAATGTTGGATGATTAGTGTAGTGTTTCATTTTAAACTTTTATATTCTTATTGGTAGATCATTTTTATACTAGGCCATGATTATTGAAATTAAAATATGTTTGTACTAGGTCATGTTTGTTGAACATATGTTTATTGAAACCATACTATGTTTGTATTATGCAAGATCCCAACATTCCTCCAACCATTGAAGATAGATCAAGAGGCATAAATAATATGTACTTTGTCTTCGACATTGATTATTTTGAGTGGAAGGTAAATCCGACCCTACAAAATTCAAATATTTTTTATATTCAACGATGGAATATGTATATTAATTTAGAGTGGTTTTCTGGTTAGATACATTTTTTTAGATTTAAATAGTCTAACAAATTATATGAAACCATGCAGTATGAAAAAGAAACAACATGAGAGAAATGAATCTTCAAAAACAAGACTTTTGTTGGATTGAAATTTAGTTTCCAACAATGACTTTCAAGATACCAAAGGAAATATTTGAGTAATTAGGGAATGAGGAAAGGAGCATAGTCGTGGTTTTGAAAATTGAAGATCAAATTGGATATTTTGATCATGTTAAAACACCATTGTTAGAAAACCTAGTAGATCATAGTTTTACTTTCATTTCATTTGTAAATATCATTGTACAACCAAGTAGCTCATAATTTCAATTTTATTTTATTTGAAAATATGGTTGCATAGACAAACAACTTGTAGTTTGAATTTGTCTTCTATTTGTCAATATGGATGAAGTTAAAGGGTTCATAGTCCAAGGGAATAGTTCAACTATATATATATATATATATATATATATATATATATATATATATATATATATATATATATATATATA
>ML787039.1:245121-263124 GCA_009831015.1 Picea engelmannii
TATATATATATATATATATATATATATATATATATATATATATATATATATACAATGTGTGGAATAGAAGTAGTATTGAGGTTCTTTCTACTCATTTGTGTTTTTTATCCAAGTTGTCGCTGCATGTTTTTTGTATTCCCTAACATTATATCAGATCCATATATCCTGCATCTTTGAAATATTTCATTTAGTGCATATCTTGATTTGATTTTTTTTACAGTAGGTTCAATGATTTTAATTAATAACTATTGATTCAGGTAAAACTATTGAATATTAATTGCTCTATTTTGTCTGTGTTTGGGATGTGGGTTTTGTGAATAAATTTTCTACAATAAACAAGTCATAGTGTTTGTGACTTCATCTTTTGTTTATATGGAAACCCTTTGTGCATTGTCTTAAATTTCTTTGAGAAAGTGCAACACTACAAGCAATGACTGTCATCGTCACTTGTTTTAAATTGTTTTGTGGCATCTCTTCAATATTGATATATTTAGAAATGTTTCACAATCATATTATGCATCAATATACAAAAATAAAATTTTCAATATATTCACACTTTCATAATCAAAATTCATAGTTTCTCAGTCAAAGAACAAAATCTCAGGGGTTTACACAACTGAATTAGGATATGTAGCAAAACGTTTAAGAGGAAGAAAGAGGGGATAAAAAATTGCGGTGGGGAAAAATATAGAAGAATCATCAAATGGGCTCAACACATGTTTGACCATTCAAATTGGTTTAAGTGGACCTTAATTAGGTGCTTCAAGTTTATCTTTTATCCTAGTAATGCGAATATTCCCCAATTGTATCCTAAATAACTCACTTTTTTAGACATAAGATGCATGGTGTTTTAGAGAACCTCACTTTTCTCGATACAAAAAGTGTGGTTTCTGAAAAACAAGTGATGTTATCATAATAATGTATAGTTGGAAATATCATGATGTTGTTTTTAAGTAAAAAAAAATAGTATTTTCCTACCATGAGAACACTCTAATTCAACCATGAATATGGCACTTCTAACATTACATATGAAGTTTATGTAACTCCATTACCAAAATGGATCCATATATGAATCCACAATGATCTTGCCTGATTAAAATTGCACTTCTAACATTACACTTGAATTTTATTTAACTCCATTGAAAAAACATGAAGTTTGTATCACTCAATTACTGAAATGGATTGTAATGTAAATCCACAATGATCAAGTGCTTGAATGTTATTAAAGGTGAATTTGAGAATACTTTACCAATGAAGTAGGATAACTAATGAATATTTTGGCCTTTTAAAGACAATGTAAACTATAATTTGATAAGAGGTATTTATGTTGTAAAGACAATTCCAAGGGCACAAATTTGGGTGTATTCGGCTTAGTAATGAACATTTTTTAAGAAGGCATGTGAAAATGGACACTGTGGAATCAAAATTAAATGTTAAAATAGAATAGAACTCAAAAGTTGTGAATTGTTTTTCAAAATGATACATATTTGATCATTGTATTATTTTTCATCTATCTCAGTACTTTGTAAGTGGGAAAATTGGAGGAATCAGCTTGTAGGGCCATTTTGATGGCTGGTCCAAATTTGGGAATTTGGGTCCAAGAAAACCGTCTGAAATCATATGAATCCATTTGAGGCATTCAAAAACACTTTTTATGGTCCAAACCTTACTGAAGAGAAATATTATATATTCTAAACACCGGTGCCTTTCCAATGGTGCAAGAATCACCTCAATCGAGGTTCGTATGTGAACATTATGCCTCCTGCAAGTTGACCTACCATATTGATCACCATGGTGTGAGTGGATGCCACATCAGCCCCCATTACATAAACATGTGGGGATAGCCATGTAGTGGGTTTTCTATAAAATTCTAGAAGGTCCAAACTTGATCACTAATTGAAAGTTGAGGAAGACAATACCCTAACCCTAGATGGCCATAGGGCTATGTTAATATTGAGCCACTAGGAGAAGAAGGGGATCCATTCTATTTTATTGTATTTTGTTCCATAGTAGAGAAGAACAACTGGGAGTGGGAAATTAGAGAGCATAATATAGGGGGTTAATGTTTTGTAGTATCCTAATAGGCCACAGGTCTTAGGTAACTCCATAGAGAGTGCCTTCTCCTTTGTACTTTCATTTTTTCCATAACAGGGAAAAGAGAGCAGAGAAGCTTCATCTTGTAGTTGTGTTTTATCCTGTAAGGGTTTCCTAGAGAAATATTTGTTTTATTTTGTGGATGGTGTTTGATTGTATTTTACTATTATCTATTTTTCACATTTTATCTATTTCATGCATAAGCAGAAAATCACTAACTAAAGATTCTGGAATCTAAAGGTTAACCTTCATAGTGTTGATTTTAGTTTTATTTATCAAATATGTTGTGACGAATTGTTCTAGTGGAATATCCATGGAAGTTTATAGATCATATTGGTATAAAAGTTGGTTTTATTTGGGGTATTTATGGGAAGTTGAAGGATCTAGGAATCAGTTTAAAGAAAAGTTGTAGAAACCATAGACATGGAAGATAAGTTGGTTCATAATAACATTCAAGATCCACTAGAAGAGAGATTTTTGAGGTTGGAAGCACGAGTCACCAATATCAACCGCAATATGAACCTCCTCATGGCAGTTTTAGTAAGCAAGATTGGACCATTTAGAGAAGTTGGAGGCTCGAACTCAGAGATCAGATTGGATGGAAAACCAAGGGATAGTGAAGACCATACAAGGAGTTATGGAAAGAGCCTAAGAAAGAGTAGTGGATTTCCAGTTCCATAAACCCTTCACAGTCCCTATTCAATATGGAAGTGAAAGTCGACATAAAGCCATAACAAGGTGAGATCGATGCATTAAAATTGAATTAGTGGTTACATCAACTAGAATTTTATTTCAACATTATCCATATAGATGGTGAGAAAAATATATCATTTCTAGACTGAAGTTAGAGGTACATGCTTTAACCTGGTGGAAAAGTCACTCGGAGACACTTAGGATAGAGGTTGATCCACTAGTAACTAAGTGGGAGGATTTTAAACCCTCATTAAGTCCCAGTTATTTATTATTGGGTATGCAGAGGACCAATGGATCTGTTGGAATTACTTCAGGAAAAGGCCAAGGTAGAGTGTATAGGAGTACACCACCGAGTTCAAGAAGAGGGCCATCATGTTGGGTATCTCTCCCAAGAACCTAAATGTACTCCTTAAGTATTTGTGGGGTAAACATTATTGGAATATTCACCAATACTGAGGGGGGGTGAATCAGTATTGAGAACTTTTACCACTTTTTATCAAAACTCGTAAACATCACATTATCAACAATTTATCAATTATGCATTCAAGATATCGTAAACATACAACCAAAGGTACACAATACACCTGAATTTTACACGAAAACCCAAATGGGAGGAAAACCAAAGAACACTTTTTAATATATATCTTCAAGATTACAATCACAAAAGAACCAAGTTCCAAAATTCTCCAGTATCAACTGAAAGGAGGCACAAACCCCCTGATTTACAAGCTCCAACCTGAACAAATATACAACTCCCTAAATTATTCATATCCAACTGGAAGGAGGATCCAACACCTTGATTTACCATCTCCAACTCGAAGGAAGCTACAACTCTTTGTATTTTTCCGGCTCCAACTAGAAGGAGGATCCAACCCCCTAGTTTATAGGCTCCAACATAAAGGTAGCTACGACTCCTTGTATTTTCCAGTACCAATTGGAAGGAGGATCCAACCCCCTAGTTTTATGAGAACCAACTCAAAGGAAGATGCAACTCCATTGCAAGCACCAATATGCTATCTGAAGACATCAATCTTCCTATGTGCTACCCAACCTCTCAAAAATATAAATGAGAGAATCAACCTGTCACTATAACTATCGTTGATATGGATAAACCATCATTATTGTAAATAAGAGACTCAACCTATCACTGTAACTATCACTAATACTGGTACATAATTATCATCGTAAATAAAAGACTCAACCTATCATTGTAACTGTCACTGATATTGATACATCATTATCATAAAAAATAAGAGACTCAACATGTCACTATTGTTGTCACTAATTTTGTCACTATCATTCATACATCAAAATTGGGTCCAAATAAAGAGCCTCAGTCCACATAAATATCCTAGGTCCACATGGGTCCACATATAAACCCCAACATCACTTCTTAAATTTATCTCAAACACCTGTTTGGGACTAGTTTTTGGATTAGTGAGAAACCCTAACTTCCAACAAGTATAACTTTTTACCTGTAATGAATCAAGGTCTCAAACTTGTACCCAATCTTATTTGATATCTTCTATGAAATTCCTCTAATTTTCTCTCCTTGATTCATCACTGAAAAAATGATATAGAGAAAATGGTAGACCTTCCTGAATTTTTACCTATTCTCGAGAGTGAACTTGTACAACATACCATGTGCGAAATATTTGATATCTGATTCTGAAACTCACACAAACAATACTATGGAATGTACTATTTCCACATAATTTGGATCCTCTATGAAGAAGTGTATCTCCAAAAGTACAATGACCCAGAAGATGAAATTCATACCATGGGTACCTTGATATGTCTTCTCAACAAAATCCAAGTTTCGCTACATGAATCATTCTATAAAAAATGTTATAGTGAAAATGGAAAGATGACCTTTAAAGAACATACCTTAGAACACATCATCACAAGACTTCAGGGATTCTTTGACCATACTTTTTAACTTCTTTTATTAACCCCTAGGGATTCTTGTAGGATACTTCAAAGAATCTTCCTGTGAGGTCCATGCTTAGAGTTATTCCATAAGAGGACCACTTTGGAGAATCCTTCAAATAGAACCATCACTTCTAGGGGCTTCTACACTTCTTGTAGGGTTAATGTTAATGACAACCAATTTTCCAACACACATAACCATCTGTGAAAGAAAGTGATGCTTTTCAAAAAAAAAGATAGGGGATGAGGCATGTGTACATGCATAATATCTGGAAAACATAGGTCACGAGAAAGGGAAGCTAAGTGGTTCCAAGAAGAAAGAGCACCAAGAAGCTTCCAAGGAGGGGAAGAAGAAGTGGAAAAGGGAAAATGATAAGAAGAGGATAACCATTGCACATTAGTGCAAGGATCCTAGCAACCATTACAATATTAATTGTCACACTAAGGAAAAGTGTTGGAAGCTACATCCAGAGTTGAACCCAAAGAACCGCAAGAAGGAAGAAAAAAAAAAGAATCTTCTAACCACAGATTCGAGTAATCATGTTAAAAGTAGCTTAGATATGGATGAGAATATTTCATGCACATAATTGTAGAAGGAGGTGAATCTGGTTAGCCTTCATCAGTGGGAAGATAAGGAGATGAAAAAACTATTTCACATCAATATTCAGGTCAAGAAGACCAAGACAAATGCTCTATTCGACTCTGATTCACAGGCTAATCTCATAGAATTGGATCTGGTCGAAAATATTGGATTGGAGGTTCATGATCATCCTAGTACATATCCATTGGTATGGGTAAACAAGGATGTAGAGATCAAGTTAATAAAATGGTGTAAGAATGAATTTTATATAAATGTTTATTTTATTGATGAAGTGGAATTGGACATAGTACCCCTTGAGTATGTGGAGTAGTGTTTGGAAGCCACTGCATGTATATGAGGGATGCAATATTCATGCAGAGAGCCAACTAGTATTTATTGGTCAAGGATAGGAATTCCTACATCATCAACGTGCATAAATGAAAGTCAAATATCCCAATGGTAAGTGCCAACCAAACCAATAAGTTAATTAGTTCCAGTAAGAAATATATTTTAATTTTCTTAAGAGAAAATCAGTATGATGACGAGTCAATAAGAGAAAAGGAATCTATGGAGGGGTGTAATAAAGAGTAGAAACATCATTTGGATGATTTTGTATAGGCATACATAGGAATGTTCCAGGAGCCAAAAGGAATACCACCCAAGAGGGAAGTGGAGCACAAAATACACTTTTTTCCATACTCCCCATTGTCGAATATTGGGTTGCATAGATAATCCATTTTGGAAAAAAAATGAAATGAATAAGAAATTGTTGGAGCATGGTGTGATTCGACCAATCACCTCACCTATCATAATTTTACCAAAGAAGGATGGGACTTGGAAAATGTGTATTGACTACAGAGCATTGAACAAGATTACACTCAAGAAATGTAAATTTGGTCAACAGTGTTTGGTGTATTTGGGGTACGTGATCGGTGGAGAGGATCTCAAGATTGATCCCGCAAAGATGGAGATCATATTGAAATGACCAGTTCCTACAAGTGTCACTGAAGTTATGATTTTTTTTGTGGAAACACAATACTTGTGGAAGTTCATAGCATAATTTTCAACAATAGTTGCACTGCTCCATGCCATAACAACCACTTGTAAGATTTTCCAGTGGGGGAAGAATACAAAGAAGGCCTTTGATGATATGAAATGAAAGATCAATCAATCACTAGTTCTCATGCTACCAAACTTTAAAAATCCCTTCAAAGTGGAGACAGATGCAAGTGTTTATTCCATGGGAGCAATTTTGATGCAAGGAAGAAGGCATGTATGCTATCAGTTTGAAAGTTTTCATGGAGAATTTCTCAACTACCCTACCTATGAAAAGGAACTTTGTGCCCTGGTTCAAGCTATAAAGAAGAAGAAGCACTATTTCATGGGAAATGATACCATCATCAATATAAATAACCAACTACTACAGTATTTTTAGGCCCAGAGTAAGCTACAACAAACCAAACATTACAAGTGGATGTGGTTTTTTCAACAATTTCATATAGCCATTAAGTATAAGAAGGGAAGCACAAACAAGTTGGCATACATTCTTTCAAGGCCACCTACATCCAAGATTACAACTTTGGAATATTTTATGCACATGTAACCTTTTACCCATGATGCATACACAAAAGATGAGGACTTCAAGGAGGTGTTCCAACATCTATAGGGTCAAATTCATATAGAAGAAGCTGACGACAAGGATGACTATAATTTCTAGAATGGTTTACTCTAAAATATCAACAAGCCTTGTGTCATTAAAGGTGAATGACTATAAATTATAGGAGAGGCTCACACTTCTAAGGTTACAGGACATTTTAGTGTTGGGCAGACAATTTCCAACTTACAAAGGTATCTGTGTTGGCGCAATATGTAGGAAGGTGTAGCACGATATATTAGAGGATGTATACTTTGTTGTATTAGCAAGCCCAGTAATGGGAAGCAAGGTCTATACCATCCCTTACCTATAACCACTCGACCTTGGGAAAAAATTCCATGGATTTTGTGGGAGGTTTACCAACCACCAGTAAGGGACATGACTATCTATTTTTGGTAGTTTACCTGTTAAGTAAGATGTGCATTGTCATGCCTTGTAAAAATATCATCAAAGGACAAGAAGAAACAAACATTTTCTTTGAAAATGTTTGGGTGCACTTTGGTATTGTTGATTAAGGTTGGTTGTCATTGATGTCAACCCTTGAAGAAAGCCCAGTAACACAAAGGTTTGGGTAATGGACCCAAGTTTGTTTGATGTAAATATGAATCAGTATTCTCTTTTCATGGTTGATAATAAGTACAAATGGATGAACTCCAAAGTGGTCCCCTTATGGTAAAATCCCTCACGAGAAGTCACTTTGTGGATTGAGTTATCCTAGAAGTATGGTTAGAGAACCCATGCTTATTTGTGGAATAATGAGATGAAATTCAGTGAATTTGTCAATGAAACTATCCTAGATGGATATTTCTTGTCATTCCATTTCTGATGGTATGTGGA
This sequence comes from Picea engelmannii, assembly GCA_009831015.1. Classification (NCBI taxonomy): domain Eukaryota; kingdom Viridiplantae; phylum Streptophyta; class Pinopsida; order Pinales; family Pinaceae; genus Picea; species Picea engelmannii. The sequence continues at coordinate 252,909 of ML787039.1, forward strand.
ACATCACATAACTCCTCACGGTTTGAGAGTTATGGCCTTACGAAGTTGGAGGGCCCTCATATGTCATCTAGAAGCCCCAAAAGGTCAAAGTAGTCAAAGTGGTGTTGGACCTTGACCAAGTTTTGGAGAACCTTGGTCACGTTTGACCATTTTTTGGACTTCGACAGGCTATTTGAAGGCAGAGCGCAGATTGCAGGATATCGGCCCCTTCGTAGGGAAGTTTTGGGTTTAAGGTTTATGTAACGGGTATGGGGATGTTGTCCCATGGTTTTACCCATGTTTAGGCCCTTATGTAATGTATAAATAGATATCTAGACGATGTAAGAAACACACTATATCTAGATAGACGTGGTGCTAAGTGCAATATATATAAGTAGTTGGATCTATGTGACTAAGTTAGATTTGTGCATACTGTGCACATGAGAACTTGTAGAGCTGAGTGCAAGTGATTGTAAGAAAGGATTTGTGATGTAACCTAGATCAGGGAAGGAGGGTCTGGCGAGGTGCACGCAGATCTCCTGTCCTATGTGGAGTGGGTTATTTTGACTCTATGCTTGTAGAAGATTGACATAAGACAATAAAGAAGAGAAGAGTCGGTGGATGTAGACCCACGCTGGGGTGAACCACGTATATCATGTGTTGTGGTTTCTTTGTGCATTATAGTTGTGATGTTATTGATGCAATTTATGCTTAGTGCAGTGATATATGTTATATGCACCTGATATAACAGTATCTTAGTGCTTAGTAATGTGAATGAATGCTAGATCTGATCTATTTCTATATGCTAAGTGCTTGGATGTATTAGATCTTGTGAATAGTGTGTTATTCTATAATTAGGGTTTTCCCTGCGAAGTGAATAATGATGAATGTTAATTGTTAAGTTCTTTATTTAGTATTGTAATCATAGATCTATGTCCCAGCTAGGTTGCAGACACTTGAGTCCTGCAATCACCCCTGCCTCTACCTCAGGTGAGACTTCATCTACTTCACAGGTGTTGTCGAAAGGGATGGTATTTAGGGTTTTGTTGGTGCATTGTTGAAGAGTTGAACCCTAGGTCTGCCCCTGTGCCAACAAATGGTTATGTTGTCGGGACTGAAACTTTGATTGCTGGGAACTGAAGAAAATAAAGCTCTGTATGTAGATTTGTTGCTTTAGTGTGTAGTATTATACTTGATTGTGAAGCTTTGTGATAAGAAAGGAAACAAATCTAAAGAAAAGAGGTAAGATCTTAAAGCTTTGTGCTCTGAGAAAGGTAAGATAAGTGAAAATTTTTGTTTCGAAAGAATTGATCTAGGTTTGTCTAATAGATTTTGTCCTATTCTGAAAACTAGGGAACAGTTAGAAGAAATAAGATTTGTTATGAGTAGATCTGATAAGAATAGTGAAATATATGTTATTCCTATGCATAGAAAGAATATTTGGACTAACAAATGGATGCAGGATCCTAGAAAGAATTTTTTGTAGGTTAGTTACTGTGATCCCAGTGTGCAGTACAAGAAAGCTTGGGGGTCATTTAAAATAAAGAGTGGATTAAATCTTTGTTATAGTTGTAGAAGACCGAGACATTTTGCTAAGGAATTCCTTGGTAGAGTTCCTAGTTGTCTTTGTTGTAAATCTATGGACCATGAAGTTTTGGATTTCCCTAGAATGATTTTTAAAGTTGAAAACATGAATATGAGACAAGAAAACCATGAGATAGGCCAAGAAACTAAGGATATAATAGAACCCTAGAAAGAATTAGAGACTGTATTATTACAGATAAAAGAAACCCTGAATGATCACAAAGATAACAACTTATCAGAGATATTAAATGATAAGGAGTGCATAGAAACACGAATAGGATATTTCGACATAGACTATGTTCTGGATGAGGAAACTCAAGTGAATATCATGACAGAAAGAACTTGAGAAATTTTGGGAAAGCCTGTTATGGTTCCTTCATTGGGAGGAATAGGATTATTTAGAGGAAAGTTGATAACCCTATGTGGAAGACTTACCCAGGCATCTATGAGTGCTCATGGAAATTTGACAAAGGAAGAATTTGAGGTCGTTAAATTTGTTGAGAACAACGCCCCATTTTCTATTTTACTAGGAAAAACCTGGATTAAGAAAGATCAGATACAAAGGAAACAAGAAGAGGAGGATCTAGAACAAGAAAAGAAAGAATTAAGGGATTTCATGGCTAGGATACTAGCACACTTATTGGAAGAACAAGAGGACCAGTCGAAGCTACTGAGGACTAGAGATCTGGACATCGAAGTTGAAAGAACACAAGAAGACTTGAAACATCTTCCTGTACAAGAGAGTAGAGCACTTACCCCAGAAAGAGAAGAAGTATTACTCTCAAAACCCTTGAACGACCCACAGCAGTGTGAAGTTACTATGCCAAGAGGAGATAAGAATAATAATGGATAGAGGAAACCAGTGACTCAGATTACAGGAAAGAAAGCTAGAAAGATCAGTAAGAAGAAAGAAAAGTTAGAGAAATTGCAGGAAGTCCCAGAGAAAATTTCACAGAAGGGAGGTTTGCATCACTTGAACTTCGCCGGAATAGCAGAACAATGAATATTGGCACTTTGCCATGACAAAGAAATATGACCTTTGGAGGCATCCTGACCGTTAGCCTGATGCTCCATAACGTCTTGAACCGTAGTTATGACCACAAATATCGCCATTAGACCATTGGGACCGCACCATAACAGATGGAATTGCATTGATTAAGGTGTTCCTACCCATTAGAGGAATCTGTTATGATGTTGGCTATTTACCCCGGTGAGTGTTGCACCGAGAACACTTTTGCAAACAATGATTATTCGAGCCCACATAGAACTAGTTGCTTTCATGTTGTGCCTATTTGAGATCTCTCCATCTGTTCTGTTACATTGAGTATTTCATCACCAACCTGATCTCGAACGCACATGTCGGGTGACTTTAGCACAGTAGAGAAATCTGTCAAAGAGATCATCATTGACCTCATGGATGAGAAGATCATGTCCATAGGAGTCCAAGCCACATCGACGAGAGGAGTGCAAGCATCCTCATCAACTGCTCATGGATCTCGACCATCCCAAGCTGCGACAGAGAAATGAACCAAACATCATGATGACTTGGTGAATGCCAATATCATCCCATCTATCCTGCCCGACTATATCCCTCCTCTGGCTGGCGTGGTGAGCTGTGACAGTGTCCCAAGGGACTTCAACTACACCTTGATCATTGTGTACCTCCTGAAGGGGATACGCACAGTAGGACCACAGTTAGGACAGAACATGACATTGAATATCAGTGACTTCAACTTGAGAGACCGCAAGAACTATGGAATTCTTGCACCACACAAGTATTTGACCAAGACAAAGGGGAAGAAGTCAAAGATCATCCCCCAGTCATGGACTATGGACATCACGAGGTCCACTATCTTGAACATGATGAAGATACCACACTTTGGAAGGCATCAGGAGGTTAATGCGTGCGTTAAACTCCTGTTGTATTGATTCCATGGAAGTTATCTATGGCTGGACAGATGCATCACCGTATATTTGGTGTTGATCCATCAGATCATTGGATTAAGCATGCAAGGACCATAACCACAAGAATTTTATCCAGGGAAGGTTGCAGATCACGCCCTAGCACAAAAAATTAAAGATACCTATGGCGATGTGGAGAAGGGGAAGTGAGGCTACAAGGTAGCCTCCATTCAGAATGGCACAGTGTTCCTAGCCTTCCAGTTGATCATTGGTAAGCTAGTAAGGAAGAACAGAACCACATAGGTCATGGGGTTCGTTGTTGACCTCGTGGGAAAATCCATTGAAGGACTACAAATAACTGGGTGATTTACCTCATAAACCAGTTAGAATAAGACTGCCATGAAGCTCAGGATCAGGGCTATGAGTTTAATTTTAGTTGGCTACTAATCCTCGTCGCATTCATTACCTGGGATATGTCGGAAGGAGTGACCTTCCCTGATATTGATCCATATGAACCCCTAGCTACGAAGTTAACCATGCTCTGGTATTCGAGCGACGTGGCGAAACAATGGCAGTAAAACATGGTGTTCCACACCTACTACCTTCAGTTGAAGAGGGCTATCGATTCTTTCCCTCGTATGACGTCGAACACCCTGCACAGGTTCACACCATTTGTGAAGTTCTGCGCAGATATACATTTTATTTACATCACTGGGCGTGGAGATGAACATAAAGAAGATCTACAATATTATTATAAGCTCACTGAGGAGGACATGGAAGAAATAACTAAGGAGTGGCCTACAAAGCTACTTATACCAGTCGACCAAGCAGAACTGTCTGAGCTCGACCTCATCAAAAGTCCTATGGTTACTCGCGAAGAATATGATGTAACCAACAGTAGCAGAAGGAAGAAAAAGGAAGAGGTATAGGAGTTGAACAACACATCAGAAGAGACTACTTCAGACTCACCTAGAGGGGGAGGTGATGACGAGGTAGACAAAGAAGAGGACAAAGGAGAAGAAGAAAAACAAGGCAAAGTAACAACGCCTAGGGATCCTATTGATGAAGCTAATACCTCCAAGAAAATAAAGGTTTCCCCCACGAAACCTACATCGCGGAAGAAGTCCAAAGATAGTAAACCACAGATGCAGATTGTGCTCATGATGGATGACATAGATTTCATCATCGTCGTTGTCTCAGATACCTCAGAAGATATCTTACAACAGTGTAAAGCCAAACAAGAGACCATGTATGGAATAATTGAAGCAGATCTGAAAGGGGTCCAACAAGCCCTCTACTCTAGTCACACAGTGTCTACTACGCCCCCGTCATCAGAAGGAATAGAGTTGGGAGATGAACCTGCCCAGCTACGTCAAATAGCATATGCAACGGAAGCTTGCCTTCATCATGTTGAGGAATAAAAAGAGTAGGCCACAGAGGCCTTAAATCAAGAAAAAGAGGAATCCATAGAGAAATGCCAGGTTGTGCAACATGAAAAAGATGACATCCAAGCCAAGTTTGCAGAGGATAGAGCGCAGATCCAGAAGGAGAAGGAACAACTTCTCGCAAAGCAGATTGGAGTTAAATAAGCAGTCACTAGAGAACTTTTCTCTGTGACAGGATTAGAACATATGGAAGAGGACCCAGTGGAAATTCAAGTAGGGAAGCTTATTGAAGCCATTTAGCAGCTCCAATAGAGGGTAGTAGAATTGGAGTTACAAGCAGTGCCAAGAAATCCATAGGAAGTGCACGACCAGAGAGAAGAAAATTCCTGGAGCGCAGTTCAGAGAATCAAGGAATTGGCCTTAGAATGTAAACAATTCAGTTGTCGAAGTGCACAGACTTACGAGTGCCTTGCAGAGGACCCTGAACTAAGGACACTGGATTCAAATCTTCAGGAGGCTAAGCAGCAAGCAACAACAGTGAAAGCGCAGTTGAAGCCACTACCAACGATCGAGAGGATGAAACGATCCCAGGAAAAATGCACAGTTAAGCAATAAGTCCATGCCATCCAGAGAAAGGTCATGGAAGTGACTCAGAAGCTCCAACCAGTGTAGGATGTAGCTTGCATATTGTTTGAGGAGATTGAAGGATGAGGTGTAGAACTGGAACAAGTGGTCACCACAGTGGAACAGTGCTTGAAAGGACCTGTGACGAAGAAGATCATTCAAGATTTCGTCGAGCAGGAGGCTCTAGCGAAGCAAAAGGTCGAAGAATCTTGAGCCAAGATTGAGGCATTTGAGGTAGAGTTACCCAGATCAGAGTGACTCTGGATGAGTCACAGGTGAGTGTTGGGGGCATGTTGGCCCTTTACCAAGTTTTGGAGAACCTTGGTCACATTTGACCATTTTTGGGACTTCGACAGGCTAGTTGAAGGCAGAGCTCAGGTCGAAGTGGAGATCGCGGGATCTCGGCCCCTTCTTAGGGTAGTTTTGGGTTTAGGGTTTATGTAACGGGTATGGGGATGTCAGCCCATGGGTTTACCCATGTTTAGGCCCTTTTGTAATGTATAAATAGATATCTAGACTATGTAAGAAACACACTATATCTAGAGAGACATGGTGCTAGGTGTTATATTGCGCTGAGTGAAAGAGATGTAAGTAGTTTGATCTATGAGACTGAGTTAGCTTTGTTTATAATGTGTGCATGAGAACTTGTAGAGCTGAGTGTAAGTGATTGTAAGAAAGGCTTTGTGTTGTAACCTAGCTCGGGGAAGGAGGGTCTGGTGAGGTGTGTGCAGATCTCCTTTCCTATGTAGAGTGGGTTCTTTTGACTCTATGATTGTAGAATATTGACAGAAGACAATAAAGAAGAGAAGAGTTGGTGGACGTAGCCCCACGCTGGGGTGAACCACGTATATCCTGTGTTGTGGTTGCTTTGTGAATTATAGTTGTGATGTTATTGATGTGATTTATGCTTAACGTAGTGATATATGTTAGATGCATCTGATATAATAGTAACTTAGTTCTTAGTAATGTGAATTATTTTTAGATCTGATCTATTTCTATATGCTAAGTGCTTGGATGTATTAGATTTTGTGAATACTGTGTTGTTTTGTAATTAGGGTTTTCCTTATGAAGTGAATATTGATTAATGTTAACTATTAAGTGCTCTGTTAAGTATTGTAATCAAATATCTGTGTCCCAGCTAGGTTGCAGACACTTGATGCCTATAGCCACCCCTGCCTCTACCTCAGGTGAGACTTTATCTTCTTTGCAGGTGTTTCCAAAAGGGCCAGTAGTTAGGGTTTTGTTGGTGCGTTATTGAAGCATTGAACCCTGGGTCTGCCCCTATGCCAACAAGTGGTTTAAGATATTTTAAAAGGTAAATAATAAAGTGAAGTGATGAGTGTACTATAATTCAAAGTGAATACAAAATAAATTATTTAAGTAATAAATTTAATGGAGAAATTAGAAGTGGGTTAACCCTAAAATAAGGAAAGTGGGCAAAGTGACCTAGAAGATGTTTTTAAGGAAGCTACTTGGAGAGTATAAATAAGAGGCAACTCTCTCTCATTGAAGATCACACTTGAGAATATTGAATATCTATAGGTTTCTGAGGTAACCAAAGGATATCTAATCTTAATTTCACAGGGAAGGTGAACAAAAGAAGGTCGAAATTCAAGGAAGGATAAATTCTTTTGATGATGTTTTCTAAGGTATGTTATTTAAAGGTCATCTCACCATTTTCAAAATAACATTTTTTTCTAGAATGATTTAGACCGTGAAATTTCTATGAAATTGAGGAAACATATCCAAGTATATTTGGTAAACAATTCAGCTTGTGGGTCATTGTATTTTTGGATTTACACTCCGTGGAAAATAGGGTTTGTGGTTAGTTTTGAAACTAGTCTAAAACAAGTGTTTCGGGTAAAAAAATCATAACTTCTTCATAACATATCCAAATTAAGTAATTCCAAATGTTTTGGTTAGAGTACAATCTTTAGTATTCTTTGTAACAGTTTCATATCGATTCAACAAATATTCTGTGTGGGGCACGCTCTACAAGGTCGCTCTCTAGAATAATCCAGAATTTAGCAAGGTATGCCATTTTTGCTATAAATTATTTTCTGAGAGGTTACAAATAGTGACACCTGGAGGAATTGCATAAAACACACTGAAGAACATTGTATATCAGTTTCAGATCTTAATTCATTACAGGTACAAATTTATGATTATTTCAAGTTAGGGTTGTTGACTAATCCAAAACTAGTCATGTGAGACTAAAGAAAAGTTTGATGAAAATGCTAGTCTCTTATTGTTAAAGTTAAGGAAGGTTTGTAGGTATGTGATAATACACACCAGGTCTATTACAGAGTTACAAATAATATTTGGATGATGAACTTGATGAGGGATCTTGGTTAAGGTACATGTTGGGTACATGTTTGAGACAAGTAGTTGATGAGTTGGCACATACATGAGGTGTATAGTTGATGATGTTGGTACATATTGATGAGTCATAGTTGATGAGTAGTTGACACATGATTGGTACATACTTGGTACATGGTTGGTTGTACTTTTTTATGATACAAGTTGATTATAGGTTGTTTGGTACAAGTTGGTGCATGGTTGATGCACTTGTTTATGGTACAGGTTGATTATAGGTTGAGGTACAGGTTGATGCATGGTTGATGCATGGTTCAGATTTATTGGTACAGGTTTATAGCGGTATATCTCATAGTGATAGTGTGGCAGTGGTTCCATCATTCTACTTCTACTTTAGGGTTCTTGGACGAGGTAAGGACGATTGGTTGTAGCCACCTTCCAGTTGTATCTGGAGAAAATAGGGGATTGTAGCCTCCTTCTAGTTGTAGCCAGAGAATTGGGGAGTTGGAGCTTCCCTCAGGTTGTAGCCTAAGAAACTAGGGGGTTGGAGCCTCCTTCTAGTTGCAGCTAGAAAACAAAGGAATTTGGTGCTTCCAATGAATGTAATTCTTCAAGACATATAAGAAAAAGAATTATGTGGTTTCTCCCACTTTGGGTTTCCATGTAAAATATTGGTTTACTGTGTATGTGTATGATTGTTCATTTGTTCATTTCTCATTATTGGATGATAATTCTACATTGGTATAACACTTGGATTATTTGGTTTAAAAAGGATTATAATTGCTCTATTATTGATTCACCCCCCCTCTTAGTAATCCAACAGGTATACCATGGAGCATCATCTTAGATAGGGATACTATATTTCTCAGTGTATTTTGTACTACATTGTGGGGGAAGATGAACAACAATTTTAATATATCTACATTATTCCATCCACGAACAAATGGAAATACTTGGAATGAAAATATGATCAACATAAAACACTCTTATAATATAACAACCCATAATTCCATTGGTAAGTCACATTTTTAAACTTATTTTGGACACTTGCCACCTTCACCCTTGGATGTTGTATATGGATAACAAGGAGGAGTGAGGGAGGACCTCACAAAAGATGCATTAAAATAAATAAATAAATTGTTGAGGAGATTAGGAAAATCCATTTTCAAGTATAGGATATGTTGAAAGAAGTCACGGGAAAAATACAAGGCTAAACATGACCAACACAAAATTGAGAGAACATTCAAAGTGGGAGATATAGTATGGTTACAAGTAAATAAGAAAACACTACAACGTCCTAGTAAGAAGTTCAATGCTATGAGATATGGTCCTTCTGAGGTAGTGGAAAAGGTGGGAGATAATGCATACAGACTCAATCTACCCCCATACATGCGTATTTACTCCATAGTGAATGTGGAGAATCTTAAACTCTAAGAGATTTCCATGTTGGATCATGAGGAGGAGAAGGTCTTACCTTCCATAAAGGACTTAGCACTAGATTCTTAAGCAGAGTTGGAAACGGACACAATTTTATATAAGAGGTCCATAAATACAACACAAGGGCAACATGACCTTTGGCAGATTGGGTTGAAAGGACAACTTCTAGGCAAAGCAAAGTGGTACTCCAGGGAGAAGGTAGACAAAAAAAATTCTCACCTCATTCAATGAAGCCTTTGGGGACTAAAATCCTCCCTAAATGGGGAGGTATGATCTATATTGGATCATTATATTATTTTTCATCTATCTCATTACTTTCTAAGTGGAAAATTGGAGGAATCAACTTGCAGGGCCATGTTGGTAGCTAGTCCAAATTTGGGAATTTGGGTCCAAAACAATCATCTGAAATCCATTAAATGACACTTTTTTATGGTCCAAACCTTACTATGAAGAAATATTATATATTCTACACATCGATACCTTTCCAACGATGCAAGAATCATATTAATCAAAATTCATATGTGTTGTGGGGAAAATCCCCCTAATCTGGATCTAGTGACTAGGTAGAGCCTTAACACCCTAAAAGACAGAAAAGGTTCTATTCTACCCCAAACCACACACAACCTTATGTGATCCGGATTTATGTAGGAACACAATGAAATGCAGAAATACACATAAACGCAGAGATGCAGCGGAAATAAGACTTTATTTCATTAATCACAAATGACTGAAATCTGCTTACAGAATGGAAATAAACTAGCTAGGGCGCTGGTAGCTTATCTCTGAGAAGAGATGTGGCTGCTACTCGCATCCGTGAGAAGATGATTACAATGAGGCTCTAGAGGCATTTTTTACAATAGAAGAGAATGCCAAAAGTCATAAACATCCAAAAACCTAACCCTAGGAGATGAAGCGCCAAAAGTCATGTGGGCCCCGTTTGGGTAAGTTAGTACACCAACTTCCCGGGGTCGTAACTTTTGCATACGATC
>ML787039.1:274105-294437 GCA_009831015.1 Picea engelmannii
TCCAGAATTTATTATGGAATCTGTTTGTTGGTTCGATGGAGCATTGTAGAACAATGTGTTACTAAGTGGTGCTGGGGGTTTACTAAAGACTATAGGTAATACTACCTATAGATGGACATTAAATTGTGGGCAAGGCACAAACACTAGGGCAGAACTCCTGGGTTGTGGGCATCATTAATCTTAGCACATTGGTTAAATATTGCACATTTACATGTCCTGGGGGATTCTAAGATTGTTATAGACTGGATAAACCACAAATGTAGCTTACACGTTACCAATCTTATGGGTTGGATGACCACGATTAGAGAACTCACTCCTCTTTTCACTAATATCAAGTTTGATCATATATACAAGGAAGAGAATATGGAGGTGGATGCTCTATCAATGTTGGCTCTTCAGGTACCAGAAGGAAAGATGCATTACAACAAATGGCAGGATGGCCATGAGCCCCCCCCCCCCACTTTCTTTATGTTTCTATCCATGATCGTCACTCTTGGTGGACTGTTTCTATCTACTTGATACTTTAGTCTCGATACTATCAATGGATGTTTTTTGATACTATATCCATATCGGATATCTTTGTAATATTTTTTGGATAATGTTTGCTGAGGAGGGCTGTAGCCTTAGTCTTTAATCATCAATGTATCTATTTTGGGGAGGGTTGTATCGCTTTTTGGTGGTTTTCTTTTACCACTTTTTGGACTTGGTGTTATATTATGCTACCCACAATTACTTTTTTCTGGAGGGGGATTACCTATATAAGACATGCTTGTATTGTGAGAAAAACATATATTAATATATGGAGAAATTTTCTATTGGAAAAAACGTTCCATTCATCATTACAATGCTACATTCTATTTATCGCGTGAAAAAAATAATGTTTAAAACATATTTTGATTTAAATTTAAAAGGTTAAAAAACTATTTCATATTTTTGAACGTTATGAAACCGTGAACCATATACCATTCATCATATGGACATATTTATATAGTTAAGATACATTGGGCATGGACACAACCATGATGTACATTTTGGTGTATATATATATATATATACCATTTTGAAATGCATAAGGGCTTGCCAAATCCATTAAAGTGTTTGTTTATTAATAATTAAGTGAGAATAGACCAACTTAAATACTTCAATGATGTTAATAATTAAATAAGAATAGACAAACTTAAATACTTCAATATTAACAATTTTAGATAAACAAGAACAACTTATTCTGCTTGGTCACTCTCAAAATTATTTATAAGATAATTTAAAGTTAATAATAATAAATGTAATTTGAATTCATAACTTTCGCCAAAGTAATAGCTTTTACAAAGATATTATATGCGAGTGTATGTCCATTTAAAAGGAAAATAATTTTGGTTTGAGTTTATCCTTATTACAATAAGGATAAGATAATGCAGTCTCGCAAAAGGAGTTTTGCCACATTTAAAAGGAAGAAGAATATACCATAACATTTTCTATGATTAGGGTGTATGAAGGATGTGGGAGAAGCTCACTATGGTATCATCAATGATAATATCATATGGGAATGGTGGCAATCGAATTTAGAGAAAAATCCTAACAAAGCAGTGCAACTTGAGACAAATGTGTTGTGGATACAGTTAAACATATGGTGGATTTGAGAGATTGGCAAAGGAAGGTCGATGAGTACATGGGAGTCCAACATAACAAAATTTTGGAGGTATTTGTCCAAATTGAATCTTAAAAACAATTCATGGAGCACACAGTGTCTTGTATTGGTATTTTGGATAGTGTGGTTAATCCCCTCCCCCCTCTCATTCAAACTCTTCCCTCGCAACATAATTTCCTTGCGTCTCTCAATACCCTTTCCAAATTTGATCTAGATTATGTTGAGAATGAAATGAGATACAAACAAAACTATAGGAGAGAACACATAAATATAGCGAAACCCAACTTTTATTAATGAATAATATAGTAGAACACAAACTGACTAGAATGGTGGTAGCTTATCTTTGAAGAGAAAGAGATGTTGGCTACACTCATTCGCAAAAAGATTTTACAAAAGGCCAAAAGGGTGACCTTGTTGACTACATCATGAAGGAATAATAATATGTCCTTTTACAAATGGGGGAGCTCATATATACAGTACTTACGGATGCCCTTTCCCTCAAAATTCATGTCGTTTCACTTATTTTAATATTACTATATGTTTTTATTTCCTTTATCTCATTTTATAATACCATGGATGAGTACCATGGGATCATTGTTATCAGACAAATCGGTAAGTGCAGACACAAACAGATCTCCCTAGTTTCACCCCAAAACTAGAACAAAACAAGACAGAATATAAAATGTTCCCTAAGTTTTAATTATCAAGCATACTAACTAACAAGAGATAAATGACATACCTTTTAAATGTCATTTGTCCTCGCTAGTGTCATACTCGCTCTATTCCAAGGCTTATGGGATGTTGAACCTGTAAATAGACACAAGCCAACGAAGTGAAAGCAACAACGTATACTCAACAAAACCTATGTATGTGATCAAGGAGTCATACAATAAAATAAGACCAATTTTATTGGAAAGAAATATATCACTGTATTAAATATATGAAAAGGAGAATACAACCATTGTCTTGATGTTGTAAGGTCCCTTCCAACAGTTCCTTGCTTCCCACACACTTCCGCTCCATGGATTCTGAGATCAACAATCTATCTTGACAAATCAAAGCTCAAAGCCAACATACAAGCTCCAAAAAATCCAAGCTACAAAACTCAAGAGCTTTCCCTAGTAGTCTTGATTTCTTTCTTTGATTGCTTGGGTTTTGTTTTCTGAGTCACTGGGAGATCCAGATTGACTCTCCGACTGTTTAATTTCACTGGAAAACCTTCCTGCCTTTTATTTTTTCCTTTCTTCCTTTGATCATCGCACCCTACTTTGAGGGACAGTGCAACGTCATCGCACTGTACTGTTCTCTGGCCCGCGACAATCTAAGATCGTCACACTGTGCTGGCTGGTAGCCCGCGATGATTTTGTGAAAATTTTTACTTTTTGATGGTTTTCCCTACCCAGATCTGTGATAAGTGTTTGGGGTGATTTGTTAGGTCTGATTACAGTCTTCTTGACAAGATTTGAATCTGCTTTTATCCATCTTTGTTTTTTTTTTAGCTTGTTTCCTTTTGAAAGATTTGATCTCTTGCTTTGAGTGTCTTTTCGTTACAAAGCATTGTTTTTTCTTTAGAATTGTTTGGTGAAAGAACTTCTTTTTATTTTATTGAATAGTTCGTGTTAAAAGATAAAATTTGTTTGGGTTGCTTTGTTTTATAGAGATTTGCTATTGCTTTTAGCTATCTTTGAAACAAAAAATTTAATTTCTTGCTTTGGATTAGATTGGGAGAATCTTTGCATTTGAAGTAGTGAAATTGCATGGTTTTTGACATTTTTGGCCTTGAATCGTGTATTGGTGTACAGTCTCTGTGGCTCATTTATTGAAGATCTTGATATTGATGAGTTTAATAAGATTTTGGGACATTGTGCATCTGGGAATGATAAATGTTTTTTCCTTCTCGTAATATAAATTTCATCGAAGTGAAATATTTGCATTCTCATTTCTTTGTATTGTTTAGAGTCAGTCAAAACATCATTTAGTCCATGACATTTTCCTCTTGAGTAAACAACAACCTTAAATTAAAGAGCTTATAAAAATTGATTAGACATTTTTATACTTTCTGGTAGCAAACCTACATTAGCTTAGAGTGTAGGGCTTTGGAATAGGTGTGAAAGATAACTTTCCAAAGCTGCAAACAAACATAGTATCTTGTGATAGGGAGATTTTAAATCCACTTGCTACATTTTTTCCTGGGAAGCCCTTCTAACACAAGGTTCAATCACGAAGTCGCATTAGGACCAACAAAGTTACTCACCCTGCTTTGTTGGTCTTGTTGTAGAGATTATTGGGGGTCACTTGAGAAGAAAATCCTGTGGGGACCTTCTCGAGTTTATTTCGGGCTTAGATACCCTGCTCTTGCACGTGGATCAGGCTATCGACTGCTTCCCCAGGCATCATTGTCGTAATTGGTAACCTTAGTGGCCTATCTCGTTAGAGTATTTACACGAGGTGACTGTGGAGGGACAAGTCTTCACTGTACCTGGAATTGACGTTGGCCAAATTCACTTGGGCTCCTTGGAGGGTATACCCACGATTATGTGTGGGAGCTTGCACCAGGGTGTAAGTCCATTAAGTAGGTCCTCAATGTAACTTTTCCACCCACTCTATCTCAGCCCCTTCTTACATTGTTCCCGCAACGTTGGATTTCATCACCAACTAGTGCGTTCATTGTGAGAAAGTTTTGTTTTCTTGCTTGCTTACTAGATTTTTAGCGTGTGTTGTTTGTTTTCCCCTTACATGAATTAAGTTGGATCCATGTTTAATGGCATTAGTTCCTAGAACAACCAATGACGCAACCCCTTCTCTGGGGGAGACTTTTTGTTTCCTTCTTACGAAAACGTTGGTCCTCCTTACATCGCTACTTTGAGCCTTCTAGGTCTCACAATTGGATTATCGATATGGTTTTTTTCCACTCGGGTAATCCCGAATGCAGCAAGTGCTTCGGTTGTAAGCACTTCCCCCTAAGAACATCAACCTCATGTTGATCCTTCGCTGTATTCAACAGTAAGATATCCTTCACCTTCTTCACTTGCAAGGTCTTCTTCCATTTCATCTTCTTCGTCGAGTGAAAGCTCTGAAGCTAGTAACCCGGTGGATAAGAAGAAGAAGAAAAGGAAGAATAAGAAGAAGAAAAATAAGCAACGGTCCAAACTTCCAACCACTTCCAAACATGTTGGAAAACCACCAGTTACTGATAAACATGCTAGGAGTGTTGATGATGCCAAGATCACCCAAATGACCCGTAAGCCCAAGTACCCTTGCAAGCTTTGTAAGGGAAACCATCTTCTTAAGGATTTCCCTGGTCTATCCAAGGTTATAGAAGTATGGTCTACATGCCCTCGCCAACCCATGTCATCAGCCTCTGAAAAACATGTTTATGACCTCCCATCAACTAATCAAGATACCATTGGGAAGAAGAAAAGTAGAGTCAAGTTCCCATGTATGTTATGCAAAGGGAGTCATCAAACTCACCTTTTCCATCGTATGGATGAAGCCTCGAAATTACTGGAAGACATGATTGTTTCCCAACCTCAACTTCCAGTTGCTTATCGCAAGCTTACTCTCAACCCACCTGTAGTTGATGGAATAATCAATCTGGTCCCTTCATCAGTCAGTCCGGTTGATCATGTAGTCAATTTGGTCACATCCTTAGTTGAACCAGTTGACAAAGTGGTTGATCTGATCCCATCTTCAGTCAATCCCACTCTCCCGTTAGAGAGGGCAACCCAAGTGGTCGATCCGTTTCCACCTGTCGACCCCATTCCCCCCTTGGAGAATGCAACTCAAGTGGTCTATCTGATCTCATCATCGGTCGATCCTACTCTCCCGCTAGAGAGTAAATCCAATGTTTCCCTCATTTTTCTTGTTGATACAGAATCTACCATGCTAGGGGGCATTCCTCCTTCTCCCATGGAACCACCTCCAAGTAATGAGGCCATCCTTTTTTTTTGGGGTGCGCTAACTGGACCTCGTCTTCCCACTCACATTCATTTCAAGATTGTTGTACAAGTTTGTGGTTGGGACATTCCTCAGATGTTGATAGACGAAGGTGCGTCCATTAGTATTTTATCCTCTATTGCTTGGCAAGCTTTGGGTTATCCTCAGCTTGTACCGGTTACGCATAATTTGTTATCTTTTAACATAAGAAATAGTCACCCTTTAGGAGTCCTTCGTCAGTTTCTCGTAACTTTGGGAGGGAAAACTATCTTTATTGATGTTATGGTAGTCCAAGACCCCTTGGATTTTGATTTACTCCTTGGGCGAGATTATGTATATGCCATGAAATCTATTGTGTCCACTCTTTTTCATGTGATATCTTTCCCTCACGATGGAAGAATTTTGACTATTGATCAACTTTCATTTGTTGGCCCCGACTTGACCATCAACTCAATGACTTCCCTAAACGGTTCATATATGAAGTCAGTATCACCCTTGCCACAGGTAAATTATGTGGTGTTGTCTCCCATGTCTTCAGTTGTTGATAAATATATGCCTCTCACTGTAAGCTCAGTCACTTATGAATTGGATTCGGTAGTTGACATGGTCATCTCTTCAGTAGGGATATTGGAGCCTAATCTCCTTACCCCTATCGTGGCCCTTGACATATGTTCCTTCCAGAGGGTGTTTCTTCCATCGAGTGAATATCTCTTGGATTCCATGACCGAGTTTTGTCCCTTGACATGGTGTCCTTCCAGAGATTTATCCTCTTGGAATCCATGATCAAGAAGAGAGTTTTGAGCATGATTTTTTTATTTCAAGCTCATTAAAAAATGAAACCAGCCTTGAGCATGGTTTTTTGATTTCAAGCTCATTAAAAAATGAAACCAAAAACAACTTTGAGAATGGTTTTATGATTTCAAGTTCATTAAAAAATGAAACCATCTTTGAGCATGGTTTTCTGATTTCAAGCTCATTAAAAAATGAAACCATCTGTGAGGATAGTTTTCGCGTCTTTGTAGAAACCTCGTTAAAAAATGAAAAAAGGATTACGAGCATAGTTGTTTATGTCTCAATATCGTTAAAAAATGAAACAGAGGTATGGGGATTAAACCCAGAGTCACACACATAGTTCTTCTCCTGTGACAATCTCGTTAAAAAATGAAATAGATTTCCCCCTCTTCGATTGAGTCAAGTACTTCATTACATATAGTATTTGAAGCTTCATTTCATCTGCCTGTATCGCTGGATGAACCAAATCTTGGGGGAAAATTCTTTCAGCCTCTAGACTTCATGCTAAATTTAAACCGCTAACTTCTTAAGCTGGGGGCTAAGTACCAACCATCCTTGGTTTATGCATTGGGAAGTCACAAGCGTAGTTTTCTATGGTTCAAGCTTGTGTAAAAATGAAACCACCTACCTCAAGCGTAGTTTCCTCTTGTTCAAGCTTGTGTAAAAATGAAACCAGGTCCAAGCATAGTTTTGGCTAGTTTTAATCTTGTGTAAAAATAAAATCTATCCCAAGGATATTTTTGTTTTGTTTTTAGCTTGCGTAAAAATGAAAACAATCCCAAGCTTAGTCTTTTTTCTTTCTCGTGCTCGTAAATCAATGAGAATGTAATAGAGTATAATTTTATCACTTTTTCAGACTCACAAAGGTTATACGAAAAATGAACCCCTTGGAGTCCTCTTTAAGCTCTTTTAAGACTCTCTAAACATGAAAAGATGGCCGGATGATCTTTTTCTTTTCACGCTAGTAAAAGTATTTAAAGAAAACGTCTGATAAGTGGTAGGTTATCTATTTTTTGGTCTCGCCAGACTAAATTATGAAAAAGGACCTAATGGAGTTCGTATTAAATATATGAAAAGGATAATACAACCATTGCCTTGATTTTGTAAGGTCCCTTCCAATAGTTCCTTGCTTCCCACACACTTCTGCTCCACGAATTCTAAGATCAACAATCTATATTGACAAAGCAAAGCTCAAAGCCAACATACAAGCTCCAAAAACTCCAAGCTACAAAACTCAAGAACTTTCCAACGAAGCTCTAGCCAACTCAATCCAACTTTTCCCATGAGAACTCCTCTCCTTTTATAGGCTAAAAAGGATAGGGTGAGGAGGT
This sequence comes from Picea engelmannii, assembly GCA_009831015.1. Taxonomy (NCBI): domain Eukaryota; kingdom Viridiplantae; phylum Streptophyta; class Pinopsida; order Pinales; family Pinaceae; genus Picea; species Picea engelmannii. The sequence goes on from ML787039.1 coordinate 281,810, forward strand.
TAGGATGATCCCATGAGATCAGGGATGCAAATGAGATCCAAACTAATCGGAGGCCACCTCACCCTCGAAGCTTCTATTCTAGAACTTTCGAGAAATTCCTCTTTTTCCTTTGTACGAAAATCGTTGCACCCTTAACACTGAGCAAACTGCGATGACGTCTAAGGCCACTGTGGTGCAACCTGTGACGATCCTAGATTATTGCACCCTTAAAAATAAGCAAGGTGCGATGATCCCTTTTTCTAATATTTTTGAGAAAGTAAAAGTATAATTCCATCTCTCTGGGAAAATGTATCTTCATTCTTCTTCAGGGATTCAGGCCATTGATCCTTCTCAAGACAAGGGATAGGTTTACATCATTAACGGTCATAGGGGTGATGAAAATAATGTGTAACAATCATGCCACCAATGGTAAAAACCTAACTAATAATCATGCAAACATATTTTTACAATTTTATTATTGTTATTTATTTAATGTCTTTCCTCCCTTCAAACACCATGGGTGGATACCATGGTTTGTCAAAACCATGGGCTAAAAAATGTTGATTTAGTGGAAGAGGTGGATGGCCACCAATTTCTAGTTGGATCAAACCTCACCTCTTATGAAGCAATGGTCCCCATTGCATCAAGTTCCTATAGGAGATGGGGAAACCTTTGTAGAATTTTAATCTTGGTGCACCACTTTCCTTGCTGAAGACGTTGTCCTGCTTTGAAAATCCAATAGATTTCTATGATCTATTGTCACCAACCTGAAACTTGCATGGAACTTGATGTTGGTTGTGTCATTTCTTGTACTTGGAAGTAGCCTTTTGAATGATGTCATGAACCTATTGTTGGAGATGTGTTCAACAAATTTGGCTACTTGGTTTTCCTTGGTCTGAGTGTGGGAGGACTATGTTGTTGAAGATGCTTCAGGAAGGGATACCTCAATGGGGGCTAGTGGCTAGAACCCCAAGAACACCTGAAAAGGGTTGTGGTCAATATAACTATGAAGGAATATGTTATAGATTTTTTGAACATATGGAAGACTCTCATTCTCTAGAAGTGGGTGCCTGTAGATTGGACCATTGGGTAAGGGAGCACTGATACCAAGTAAATTGAATGATTGAATTGGAAGTGAAAAGGAACCCCTATAAGTGAAGAAAAAACATTTTTGTGCTCCTCTACTAATCCAAATTGGATCATTATATTATTTTTCATCTATCTCTGTGCTTTTAAAGTGGAAAAAAGTGGAGGAATCATATTGCAGGGTCATTTTAGTGGTAGTCCTAGTTTGGAAAATTAGGGTTTGAAACCTTATAGATCCATTTTGAGGAATTAAACATAGTTTTTTGGGGTTTTGGTGTTCATAAATTATGCACACCTCCTGGACGGTTTCCTACACTTTGAGACCTTTCCAACAGTGCATACCATGTGTCAATCAGAGATCATATGCAAATGTTATGCCTATCGCAAGTTGACCTATTATGTTGACCATCATGGTATTAGAGGATGCCACATCAGCCCCCATTACTCGTGCATATGGGGATTTTCACATGAGTACTTTCAATAAGAATCTAGAAGGTCCGAAACATTACCACAATTGAAGGTTACATTCTATGTTTTTATATTTTGTTCCATAGTAGAGTAGAACAATTGGGAGTGGGGAATTAGAGAGCATAACAGAAGGGGTTAATGTTTTGCAGTGGCCTAACATGGCATAGGTCTCAAGTAAATCCATAGATATTTCCTTCTTCTTTGTACTTGCATTATTTCTATACTAGAGAAAAGACAGAGCAGAGAAGCCTCACCTTCTAGCTGGGTTTTCTCCCGTAAGGGTTTCCCAGAGAAAATATGTGTATTATTTTTTGCATGGTGTGTGATTGTATTTCCATGTTATCTATTTTCCACGTTTTATCTATTTCAAGAATATGTAGAAAATAAATAACTAAATATTTTGGAATCTAATTAATTTAACCTTCATAGTGTATATTTCAGTTTTATTTATTAGATTTGTTGTGATGAACTGTCCATTAGAATATCCACGATAGTTTATAGATAATCTACAATCTTGTTGACCTACTTTTGTAGTATAGAAAGGTCTTGGGATGGGGCTGTAGCGGTCATAGTGACCTTCCGATCGCCTTCTCACCGGATCATGAAGAGGTAAAACTTTGTGGTTTGAGTGATTACTTTATGGAACTATATTATCAAGATCAATGAAATGGTACTAGTCAAAACTACTTATGGTACCCTATAGAGATGACCCTCCATAGTAGCAATGACACTATGGAGTCGAGACTCATAAATAGCGTGGAGTTTCCACATATAATGTTTTCCTAAAAGAACATCACAAACCTTGAGTGGGGAAACATCACATAGTACCTCATCTTTGAAGGGCTTGATGTTGTACGACATATGACACTGCTCGCTGGCGCAAATCTCTCTTCCCCAACTCAACCATCCGATGGTATATGGTTGGGGGTGTGGGAAGCTTCATTATTTTGACGACCCTGATTGAGATTAGGTTCTTTTGGCTCCTTTTGTCAATAATGAAATGCAGTAGGATTCCCTTCACCCACATCTATGAATGGAAGAGGTGCTCCCCTTCCTCCATCTCCTCTAACTTGTTGGGTTGGATCTTTGTAATTGCGATGGTAGCACTAGGTTTCACATTAATGATCCACTTTCCCTTATCTTGCTTCAAATCAGATCTTGAGTTAGGGTATGATTTGTTTTCTTTGAGCTCAACCAACAATGACTGTTTCGAGTGACATTCATCGATGTTGTGCTAGAGGATTTTGTGGAACTCATACCACTTTCTGCTGTCCTACTTTGACTTCCCATCACCCTTATTTTCCTATGGATTGGATTGGTTTTATTAAGGTTGGCCTCCCTTTCTCTATCCCTTGTTATTTGATTTAGGGTCACCTTTGCCATGATTCTGTTGTTGTGGATTTGCAGACCTGGACTTACACTTATTTTGTTGCTTAAATTTCTACTCAATTTTGACAACATGTTGATAAGAATATCTGAGTGAGGAGATTTCCAAGAAATCCATCTATGTTTGGATCTACTTATGTAGGTCGTTGCAGTACTTCAGAACTATGTTTCACTCAGAATATCTGATACCCAACTTTGAGTATAAGGTATGGAAGATGTTAGTTTACTCTGACACTGTCTAGTCTCTTTCTTGACGTAGAGACGTCCATCTCGTGTACTGGTCATCATAGTTTTCAACATATTAGAACTCCTCCTTGAGGGCATTAACAAAGGCTTCCCAAGTGGGTCCTCTCCCAAATTCCATAGACTCATATTTGTGATGTCTTTCCCAGTAGCATTCCCACTAATGTTTAACATGGGGGAGGGGTTTAAGGAGAGCGAAGGTGATCTTTTCAACATCATTTTTTCTTTTAACAAAGTAATACCCTTCTAACATATTCATCCATTTATCCAAAGCATATGCATCTATTTGTCCTTCAAATAAGGGGATATCAAAATTTATGTGTACCTTGAAGGGTGTCACACCTTCAAAATAACTGCTTGTCGAAGATTCCTCAACCACTGTCGGTAGTTGTCGAAGGATTTGAGCGAAGTTTTCCATCATCTTGTTCCTTTATCGCACAAGAGATTTTTCAAGCAACATCTTGAAAGGATATCTTGCTCCATCATCTCTCTTTTTCTCCGCTATAGGAGGTCGCTTGGGATGGTGAGAGAGGGAATTCCCAAGCGAAACTAGCTCGAGACCCAACTCTCTATACCTTGACCTCATCGGGGACATGCACCGAGAAAAAATAAGGAGAAGATTGCTCTAATTTCACTAATCCAGATTATGTTGAGAATGAAATGAGATACAAACAAAACTATAGCAGAGAACACATAAATATAGTGAAATCCAACTTTTATTAATGAATAATATAGTAGAACACAAACTGGCTAGAATGGTGGTAGATTATCTCTGAAGAGAAAGAGATGTTGGCTACACTCATTCACAAAAAAGATTTTACAAAAGGTCGAAATGGTGACCTTGTTGACTACGTCATGAAATATTAATAATATGTCCTTTTACAAATGGGGGAGCTCATATATATAGTACTTATGAATGTCCTTTACCTCAAAATTCATATCGTTTCACTTTTTTTAATATTAGTATATTATGATTTTATTTTCTTTATCTCATTTTACAATACCACGGGTCACAAAAACCACGAGCTCATACCACCATTGGTAAAATATTAATTAATAATTGTGAAAACATATTTTAACCATTTTATTTTTGTTATTTATTTTATTTCTTTGCTCCCTTTAAGTACCATGGGTGGATACCATGGTTTATCAAAACCATGGTCTCAGAAATGTTGATTTGGTGGAAGAGGTGGATCGCCACTGATCACCTCTATAAAAAAATCCCAGGCTAGAACTAGAACAAGGAAATATTTTTCAAGTTTCAAATGTTAAGGAGCATAATTGCAGGACCCCATAAGCACAAGTTGCAAGGAAGAGTTGGTTAATAGAATCCCATAAGCGGCTAGACAACACGCATTTTCTTTCCTTGTTTTTTTTTAATGTTTTTTTGAGTAGTTTGTTTGCTCCAACAATATGTATGACATTATACATGCAAGGATAGAGTAGGGTTTTTTAGGATTGCAGACCCTTTAAGGAAGAAATTGGTTCATTTTTTCATTTTGGACATATTGCCTCAACTCGGATTTTGTATTTTATCCTAGTTGATTGGCTTCACCGTAGCCTTATTTTGTAATATAAATCTTATCAGTCATTATTTAAAAAAAATACATTGTCTATGACTCAGGATGTAATTTTTTATAGTTAATATATTAATTTATACAAGTTGAGGATGAACTTGACCTTATTAAAGTGAAGTAATATTTGTTACTTGTTGAAAGTGAATCAACCTTAGGATGTAATTTTTGATAGTTGATGATATCTCTACATGTTAATGACAAACTTGACCTTATTAAAGTGAAGTAATCTTTGTTGGTCAAAGTGAAGCAATACTTGTTGGACAAGTTGTTTGATAGTTTTTCTTTATGTTAGTGACACTTTGGGTCTCTTTTGATTGATAAAAAGTGTGTATGAGTTGGATAAGTTATTCCATGGTTGATAGTTGTTCTTTTATGTTAGTGGTGATTTGGATCTTTGTCGATTGACTAAAGTGTTGGACAAGTTATTCGATGGTTGATAGTTGTGCTTTGTGTGTCTCTTCATTGACAAAAAGTGTGTATGAGTTGGGCATGTTTTTATATGGTTCATAGCTATTCTTTTATGTTAAGTGTGCTTTGGGTTTCTCTGGAACGAAAAAAAAGAAATGTCTATGAGTCACTCTCTATGAACAAGTGGTAGACAAGGTAATGGATATTTGTAGAGGTTGTCATTTTCAATGGATTGTTATTTAATGTGGTTGTCAATCTTTAATAAGGAATAGGATGTTGACCACAAAGAATAACAACAAAAAAAGATAAGGAAAACCAAAGAAATATGCATCCAAATATGGAGATGAACAAATGACAACTACTATCTAGATTGGTACTCACCAAAACGAGATGAGAAAAATCAAAGAAACAAGTTGTGTGATAGTTGTTTTTTATGTCAGTGGCACTTTGGGTCTCTTTTGATTGATAAAAAGTGTGTATGAGTTGGATAAGTTATTCCATGAGAGTTGTTCTTTTATGTTAGTGGTGATTTGGGTCTTTGTCGATTGACAAAAAATTTGGACAAGTTGTTCTATGGTTCATAGTTGTGCTTTGGGTCTCACTTCATTGACAAAAAAGTGAGTATGAGTCAATGTCTATGAACAAGTGGGCTAATAAGGTAATAGGTATTTGTAGTGGTTGTCATTTTCAATGGATTATTATTTAATCATGTGGGCAATCTTTGATCAAGAATAGGATGTGGACCACACTACAAAAGAAATAGCAACAAAAAAAATATTTATTGTGGTTGTCATTTTTAATGGATTATTATTAAATGAGGTTGACAATATTTGATAAATAATAGGATGTTGATCACACTACAAAAGAAATAGCCAAAAAAAAAATGAGAAAAATCAAAGAAACACACATCCAAATATAGAGATGAACAAATGACAACTACTATCTAAATTGATACTAACCCAAAAAAGATTAAAAAAAAATAAAAAAAATACTCATCCAAATAAAAAAAAATGAACAAATGACAACTATTATCTAGATTACTACTCATCAACAATATGCACATCAATGAGCTTGACATACTTGGACTTCACAACATTGACATCAACCATACCTATAAAGGTGACACCACCCACCATCAACTTGGTCCATCTCCTAATTATTGTTTCAAAACTGTTGCATACTTTCACAACATTACGAAGAAAGTGAAAACAAAGAGAACTTTACTGCATACTTTTACAAAATTATTAAGATGGTGAAAACAGACACCCAAAGAGAACTTTACTGCATACTTTTACAACATTATTAGGATGGTGAAAACAGAAACCCTGGTTCATCTGGCATAATAAAATCATAGCTTATCAAATTGCTTTAAAGCTGCACTAAACAGTAAGTACCGTATAGAGGTACTGCGTTGTTGTTCCCTATTCTTATTGGCCTTACAACGTTCAACATCCCTGCAACCATTGTCGAGGTGGTTTGGCAAGATGGTTGGGAAGTAGTGTTTGTAGGCTCATCATAGTTCAAATCCCCCATGAAGTATGACTCGTTGTGATAAGGTTGGAAGGATGGTTTGGCAAGATGGTTGGTAAGTAGTGTTTGCAGGTTCTCTATCTGGGTTTGCGCCTTGTGATAAGGCTGGAAGGATAGTTTGGCAAGATGGTTGGGAAGTAGTGTTTGCAGGCTCCCCATCCGGGTTCAAATCCCCCATGAAGTATGACTCCTTGTAATAAGGCTGGAAGGATATTGTAATAAGGCTGGAAGGATAGACACCCCTCGACAACGTTTATCGATTCCCCTAGATCTAAAAAAACATCCATACAACCACTAAATAGTGCACACAACCTTTAAAGGTGAGGATGATACCTAATGCATTCAGCCGCCAGAAGTTCAGTGAGTGTGGTGGGAAGAAAATCATCAAAGGATGCATGAGCAATATATAACTGGGCGTCCCATTTAAGGCGACTCACAAAGAGATTCTCACCAACTGTTGTGACAAAGATTGAAACGATTATGTGGATTTGAATGCATGATCTCCCAGCGCCATGAGGAGGCGATCAAAGAACCAGAAAAATCCGAACACAGTCTGCTCTTATCCAATACCTGGAATATATGACAAATACTGAGCTACTTTATCCCGTACCATACAGTGAAGCTACCCTCCTGATCCCTCACCATCCAGTGAACCTCCCCCTTTGTCAGGTCTGATTTCCCCGACGACCTGTCCGGAGAGATTTATGAGAAGACAATGGGCTCTGTTCATTGTCTTTTCAGAATATTTGTTGTAAAGGTTTTTTCATTTTATCGTCTACTGGCGTGCTCCTCAATAATGACACAAGTACAAAAATCATTGTATAGAAGCCTGAACTTCTAAAAGCCTGAATTGTGACAGAATATCAACTTGATAACCAAAAGTAACTTGGAAGTTCAAACGTTAACATAAAACAAATTATATAAAGCAAAAACTAACCTAATAGTATATTGAAGATCAAAGACCTGTACGGATTTGAAACGAAAAGGAAAACTAACTTACTAGTCAACACAATATGAGAACTTGGAGAGCTCTTTGCAGTATTGAGAAGGGTTTTTAATAGTCTTTTCCAAATTTTGAAGTAACAAGTTTTATCCAAAAGTTTGTGATATACATTTGCAAGGTTTTGGACAAAAACTTGTCGCTTTAAGATTGTTCATGTGATAATGTGTGTCATGAAAATCAAGATTTTTAGACAAATTCTAGATTTGTTTGAAATTTTGAAGTGATAGATTCTTGTTTGTAACTTTTCAGTGCACATTTGTAAAGTTCAAACAAAAACTTGTCAGTTCAATATTCCGAATAAGATTTTTAACAAAATGTATAAGGCTCTTTATAAAAACAATTGGACAAAGTCATTTCTTTAGGAAATGGTTATTCAAAAAATTCACTTACAAACAATCCCATAGGATTTGTTATCCATGCTACATTTTTATTTGGATGGGGTTTGTTGCTAATGGAGATCTTTATTGATTAGACTAATTCCCATCGAGAGGGTCCTAGGCATCTCTAGGAACTCAAAGTTAGCATTTTTAATTTTTAATTTGAGTTGTAAGGTTGTTACTCCATTGAAGTTAGTTACTATAGAGAATAGGGAAAGTATTCTTTTTTGTGATTTGGGTGATTTTCATCTTCAAATTTTGTAAATACAATTTTGAATTGATGTAAATTATGGTGAAATTGTTTGCTAAGATTGCATATTGTGAACATTTTGTGATTTGTAAAGTGCAGTGGATATCACTCTAGAACACTTTGACACAACAAATCTGATAAATAAAACTAAAATTAACACTATGAAGGTTAAATTCATTTAGATTCCATAATCTTTAGTTAGTGATTTTCTGCTTATGCATGAAATAGATAAAATGTGGAAAATAGAGAGCAGTAAAACACAATCACACACCATTCAAAAAAATAACACAAAGATTTACCCTAGGAAACCCTCATGGGAGAAAACTCAACTAGAAGGTGAGGTTGCTCTGCTTTATTTTCTCTGGTATGAAAAAAATGCAAGAAGAAAGGAGTAGGCACTCTCTATGGAGTTACTTGAGACCTGTGGCATGTTTGGATGCTACAACACATTAACCCCTATGTTATATTCTCTAATTTCCCACTCCTAGTTGTTCTTCTCTGTTATGGAACAAAATAAAATAGCATAGAATGGAACCCCTTCTTCTCCTAGCGGCCTGGTATTTAACATAGCTCGATGGTCATCTAAGGTTAGGGTATTAACTTCCTCAACCCTAAATTAGTGATTATGTTTGGACCTTCTAGAATGTTTTATAAAATCCACTATGTGGCTAACCCCACACATTTAAGTAATGGGGGTTGACGTGGTATCCACTCGTACCATGGTGATCAATACAACAGGTCAACTTGTGGGAGGCATAACTTTTTCATATTGTTATAACTCAAAATGTCACTTCTATGCATCCTTGATGTTGGCCTACTCGTTCATATATCTGCTAACCCATTTTGATGGAGTTCTTCTCAAAAAACAACTTTTTGTATGGCATACATGCCTTGTTGTATAGGCATAGAGCGTACATATGCTAGTTGCATACCTGAAAGCCCACACACATACGCTAGATGCACTACTAAAAGCACGTGTGTACTCTAAAAGGTGAGAAAAAAATATAAAATCCACGCTTTCCGGTGGAGTTTATGGGCTATCTTAGGTTTTGCAACCATCTTAACTCATGTAGCCCTTTTGGCAACGAACTAACCATCATTTGCTCATATAAAAAGGGCCCTACGGGGGTCATTTGGAGATATCAAACTAGAGGCAAAAAAACTCTGCCAAATTTTCTCCCTTGTTTCCCAAGCCTTATGCATTTTGCTCTGAGTTTTTCCTCAGCATTCCCTTTCATCCATCTTCCTTATACCATCCATCCTTCTCCCCTTATGTTGGCATGTTGGTGGCGAAGATAGTATTGGGAATAGTGCACTTGGAGACGAAGTAGAGGAACCTATGCGAGGTTTGTGGAGCGACGCTATGAAAGTTCAAGTTGTAACCTCCAATTTTGTTATTAATAAAAGAGAAAATTTATTGTCCCAGATCTTTATGTCTATGTGTTTACGTTTATGAATCTTTTCATGAATAACTAACTCTTTAGATAATCTTGATAGTTAAGCATACGCTGTCCTAGATTGTTTTGTAGTATTGTTTCAGGCCAAATTTGGAAGGAATCATGTAGTCTTGGAACAAACAATAATAGGAAGGGAATGACATCAGTTGTAAGGACTTAAGCTACATGTTTCTATCTTATTTCTCTTCCCTTAACTATTGTAAGGTTGTGTGTGGTTTGGGGTAGAATATAACCTTTTCTGTCTTTTAGGGTGTCAAGGCTCTACCTAGTCTCTAGACCCAGATTAAGGGGATTTCCCCCCTAACAGAATGTCGACTCCACTGGGGAGGCTCTCTAGGGTCTTGTTAGGAGATATTTGTTGGTCTTGAGTTCTTGTTTTTTGTTGAGTGTTCTAAGTCTGTTTGGGTCTCTAGTCACCTTCCAAGTACTTACCAGCTTCTCTGATTTGGGTGGTCTGTCTGAATCTTTCTCTATTTTTGAGAATTGTCGGTCACATACGCGCCCTATTCTATACCCAAACCGCATACACATGTGTTCTTCTATATACCCATCCCACGTACATATGCAGAATGATTGTGCACAACACGTGTGCCTTTCATTTTGAAGAGTTTTTTCAAAAGATTTTCTTTTCTTTCAGAAAACCTTTGGTTCCTCGGGTCTTCCTGAGTTCCAGAGGCCTCTATTGGTTGTGGTTTGGCTAGGTTCAAGGCTCAGATTGATTATGAAATAACAAAAACAAAAACCTCTTGTATAGCTTTTTTGGCTTATTTTTAGCTTGATTTTTAAGAAAAATGAGTTGCATTTAAAAAAATATATTCCCATGAATCGTTTATTTTGCAGCTTGTTTTAGCATATTTTGTTAGTTTTTCTTTGATTAAAATAAAATAAAATAAAAAACATGTTTTTATGCTAGTTAGGTCTATTTCTTTCTTTGCATTATTATTTGAAACAGAAAAATAAATTAACATAAGGTTGTGTTTTCTTCTCATCTTGAAAGCATTTCAAAAGAAAAAATAAGAAAGAAAATCCTTTCATTTGCTCTTTTGTTTCACTCGAAAGTTGCATTGTGCATTTTGCATGGAAAGGAAAAAAAATTGCATCTTTAGGTTTGAAGGATTGTTCATGCATTTTCTTTCCTAGAACTCTTTTTCATTTGAAGGATTAGTGTAAATTTTTATTTTCCAATGTTCTTATAAGTTTCATTTTTGCAAGAGTCTCAAACAACATCAGTTGCACTTCCATACCCTTTGAGTAAAAACAACCACTAAAATGAACGCTTAATCTTAAAATCAATTAGACTTTTTTGTTTATAGGTTACACCAATTAGACTAGGATTTAGGGCCTTAGATTAAGTGTGGATAAGAAACTCTTCAAGGCCACTTAATGAAACTTAAGAGTTCGAGATAGGGAGTGTTGAAGTCTAGTGTCATAAGATTTAGCCAGGACCCCCCTCTAACACAAGGGGCTAAATATGAGGTCACATGAGGAAAGGTAGAGGAGATAACCCCTCCAAATCCAGACTAAACGTATTGGGGATTGTATTTTGAGGTTAATCCTTGGGATTCCGTTGACTGCATTTGACTACGAAGCTACCTGGACCTCGAATCCGTTCGGGATCCTTAGTTGTCTTTTGGACCATTTTCTTTTAGTACCCTCGGGCTTGAGACATAGTTATCTTGCTCATACGATCTGTGATGCTTGGTGACTCAACGCGTGCTGACAACCTAGTTTCCTTTTATATGGACTCACACAGGTGATTGTGGGGGGCATACTACGGTACCTATGGCAGATCTCGAGCCACGCTTCATAGAGTATATCCAGAGGGCGTTTCCGTGTTCGAGTTACACTTGCACGGGTAAGTTTCTCAAGTGTTGGTTGGCGTAACTGCTCTTCCTGCCTCTTTCCCATTTGTTTGTGATGTTTCTCATAGGAATTTTTAGTGGAGTGTTTCTTTGTATAGTTGGCCTTAGGTTGTGTCAGCATCACCATTGTTGGATCATGGATTCAGGGTGGTTGACCAACTGCTTCATTGATCAGGAAGGACCCTTGGTCTTTCTCTTGAAAGCATAGAGCTGCCTCTTAGAAGACATGGGTTTTTATACTATTGGTTCACCAGAGTTAGTATGTGAGACTTTTAAGGACTTGAATGATCCTGCAAAGGACAAACCTATGCATAATATCTTCACGGATAAAGTTCTTGACAATACCAACCAAGGAACCCCTTCGCAAGGGGATTCTTGTGCTTTTCCTTTATTTGGAAACGTTGGTGTCCCTTTGATTGGCCACTTTGAATATTCATGGGTTGAATGTGGGACTAACATGTTGGTTGGGTACCATTCCAAATGTCTCAAATGTTCTTGACACTTCTCAGTTAAGAAACTTATGTCATGGGAATCATGTTGATGTTCCTTCATCGACAAAGTCTTCTCCTCATCCTTCTTCCTTCTTTGGTGAAAGTATAGCTACTAGTAACCAGAAGTCTAAACAAAATAGAAAGAGGAATAATAGGAAGAATAAATCACCAACCTCTGCGAGTCACGTTGGAGATAGGTTGTTAACCTATGCAAGTCATGTTGAAGACCAACACTTAGCCTTTGCAAGTCATGTTGGGGGCAAGAAACCAACCTATGAAAGTCATGCGTGGGGGAAACATATAGTGACTGCTAGTCATATTGGCGATAGGTCTGTAGCCTCTTCGAGTCATGTTATCAACCAATCACCAACCTCTGCAAATCATGTTGGAGATGTGCAACCAACCACTGCAATTCATGTTGGGGGCACAAATCTCGTAAATGTGAGTCATACAAGTGATATGTCAAAAACCTCGGCTAGTCATGATGGGGGCATTGATTCTGTTGAGAAAC
>ML787040.1:43529-56465 GCA_009831015.1 Picea engelmannii
TCTTTACTCTTACTATCCATATGTTGTATGTTGCTTGATGACACATGAAGAAATATTAATAATTGTTAAGAAGGTATAAAATTGTTTAAGCTTATATACAACTGATTCACCCCCCCCTCTCAGTTGTATTAGTATTTCCAACATAATCATCATCCAGCAAGAAAAATGTTGGCCCCTCTGGGGCTTCTGCAACCTGCCATATGTGCCAAACAAGTCCAACACACTGCCATCTGCTCCAGAAAATGTCCAGCCTTTCCTGGGTGGCGTCCTATCCATCAAGGCCATCATCCCATCTGCAGGGGCTGATCCCCATAGGTCAAATCTCTGCCAAAATGTCCTGATGAGGGTGTCCTTCTTCTTCTCCATGCAAGGGATCATCATAACTCTATCCTGCCTCTACCATCCCAGCAACCATCTGATGGGCTCTTCATCCCCATGGAGGTCCGAGCTAATCATCTCCCCATGTGCATCGATCCTCTGGTACCTGTCCGCCGGGCATGGTCCTGCACATAAAAAACTGCGCCCTCCATGGGCTCATCAGTCCTAGATATCATAGCAATGTAAATCACATTTCATCATTAAATTTATCAGATATATGCATGAAATCCCTAACATATCATCTAAGAGCTCAAAGATATTACACAGATCTACTATACAAAGCTAAGGAAACCAACAAAAAAACCTATTGGGCTAATACCCACAAGAGATGGAAAGTTTCCTCAAAATATTATTCAAGCCATGTTTAATGAGGTGATATGGTTTTAGGGATGTCCAGTCATAGTAAGACCAAGGGTAGGTGTTGTCTGTGGGTGCCTTTGTAGGAGGCGAGTTGTACCCATCATGGATGCATTTTTTCCAAGCCCTTTATTGCCTTCATCTTTCTTTTATTTGCTTTTTCTTTCTTTTTTTACTACAAGGTCTGACCAGAGGACACTGCCTTGGCTTGGTGGCCAGAGCTGACAGCGTTACCCAATGGTATCTTCGCAGAAATGATAAGGTTGGCTCGTGATGAGACCCCCTTTCCTTTGGCCATGCAACCAAAGGTCACTACCCTGGTTTGGTGACCAGATAGTGGCAATGTCATACTGCTAATTGCCTATGAAGATAATGGGTCAGCTTGTGATGAGACCTCCCATCCTCTTAGTTAGGTCTTGCATTTATTTATTTTATCATTTTTCTTAGGGTCCCTTAGTTTCTTACCGAGAGGCTCTTTATTGCCTTCTCGTGGATCCCCTGGGTGAGGCATCTCTAGGTTTTATTTCCTATGGCTTTTATCTTTTACCAGCTGCTTTTACCCCCTGGGCCTTTAGCCCCTTCTTCCAACAAGACAAGATGTAACCCTGAGAGGTCATCCTAATGGCCAGACTAGGGGAATGGGATGGATGAGCAGGGTATAAGATGTAAATGTGATAAGATGGTGGGAGCGGACGATGGCTCTGCAAATCCCCCTTGGTGGCTAACCAAGACCCATGAATACCAGCTTGCTAAGTCACCCAATCAATCACCCCAACAATGGTCAAGTGGATTAGTGTAAGATCCAAGCAATCATCAGAAATGAAAGGAACCTAATGCATATATAAGAAGGTCTTAACAATCAAATATGACACATAACATGATACCTCGGACCAATTACCTCATGGAACAAGAGTCATCTCTGATGCAAGCCCAGGTCGGTGGTGATGGATGTTGCTACTACTGACAGGACAAATCTGATGAAGAAGAAGAGAAATGGGCCCTCCAGGGCCATGCTCAAGTCACTCCTTCTCTCGGTACTCCATGTCTAGGACCATGTGGGGCTCGAGACATGATCTCCTAGTTATCCGTAGATATCGGGGATAACATCTGGCTCCAACTCGGGGACATGTGCTAACTGTAGAGCGCATGAGAACCTCAACAATCTCTGGTGTAGACCTATATACCTGCTCACACTTGACAAGAAAGCATCAGCGACAAAAGGTGGGGTGGTATTGCCACCCCGCAACATAATAAATGTGCATATAAGGCAGTAAAACAAGAAACAAACAAAATGCATATAGAAAGGAAACAAACAATATGGTATAATACACGGAAGTGATTACTTACTCATACTTACCTATGGAGTCAGGTTACCCCACCCTAGTGGGGTTTGAGGAGATGCCTGCTGACAGGCAATGTGCGCCTTCTTCCTTCTAGTGTAGACAGGTAATAGGAATCATTAACTGACTTTTTTCCAACCTTAAAAGGGCCAAGACAAAAATGATTATCTTCTTTGATATTAGTAGGCTTCCCTTTATTGGCATCCCACATCCAGATGATCTCTCCCTCCTTGTACTCTTTGATTTTGAAATTGGTCGTTCCTTGAATAACCCTGGTGTATTGTGTAGAGGGAGGTGGGTGGGATTCTGCTACAAATATATCCTGCTGAGAAGGGAAAATCCATACATCATTTTCTCTTATGGTTCCAACTTCCCTCTATTTATATCTGTCTATGAGTTGGAGGTATTTTTCTTTTGTGGACTTTTGTCTCTAGTCAAAGTCTTCCTTTTTTAGTATTTTTACAGGCTCTGACTTCTGAACTTTGAGACCACCAATAAGTCATTGGTATTCTTCTTTCGTGGGCCATTCAATTTGACTCGAATTTTCTTCTTTTGCAACAGGATTATCTTCCAGAGAACATTTATGAGGAGTTGGCCCGATTTTGTCACGTGCTTTGTCATCTTTGATGGAATCATTGGACTTTTGCTCATAGGTTGTAGTTACGGGTATATTCTGGAAACAACCAATAGTTCCATCCTTCAATAGCCCATCTGTTCCTTGGAAAAAGTTTTCAAATCGTTCTTTGATAGATGGTACCTTGATGACTTCTCTCAAAGGGATGGTCACAAGCATCTTGGATAATGCCCCTTCAAGATCAAAATTCAGATCAACCCTTTCAGCATTGGATTTTTTAGGAAGGGTCACATCCACAGGTGGTTCTTTTTTTTGGTCAGTGGAAGGTTGGTCCAACTTCTTTCTTCTATACGCCTGGAACTCCTTTTCCTTTAGCTTGTCTTTTGATTCCTGGTCCAGTTTGTTTATCACCGCCAACCTGGATGACCTGGCTGCTTCTTTGATGGCCTCTTGATGGTCTTCAATAGTAATATTTATTTGAGGGCCTTCTACAAAGTAGTCTATATTGTTTACCTGTTGATGGCCACCACTATTGTAAGGACATTCATGTTCCCAATGTGATTCACTGCATTGAAAACACCAAGGGTTTTCATCCATAATGATGGCACTTGGAACTCTTATGTCTTTGAAAACATCTTTGTGTCCCTCAATGAAATTACTTTTTATTTGGGGTGGATAGCCATCTTCGTCTAAATCTTCCAAGGTATCAGAGGCATCATCGAGAAAATCATCCCAATCTGTGTCTTCTCCCATCAAAGGAAAAGTGGGACAATCTCGATCCATTGAAAAGGGTGTTTGTTCATCCATCTCAGAATGACCAATAGGTAGTATGGGAATCCCGTCAAATGGTAATTTTTCATCTGAATTCTACCTGTTTAGAAAAGGTATTTCTAACATTTCACGAATCCTTTTAACCCTTTGCAGGATACAAGACATACTAATGCTTGGATCAGTTTCTTCAGACTTATCGGTTTCACTCATATCTTGATCTTCCAACATTGGTGTGTCCAAGACAAACAAGGAATCTTCAAAGTTGGGTTTTTTCTGAGTGGTCATGCCCAAATCCTCGGATGGCTTATGTTGTATTAAGGCATTCATAACATTGTTTGTATTTGAGAAAGTTGTGCTCCATTTCCTTTTGGGAGGCATGAGTCTTACTTCAAGAACTTCTAGGGGCTTAGGCTCAACTTCGAGGACATCCTCATTACTAGATTCCTTGGGATCATTACTGTGCGAGGGATTGACTTGATTGATGTAGTCTTTGAACTCAAGTTTTTGCTCAATCCTGCTAGCAAGGTCTTGTGCTTATTCTAGAGTAGAGGGTGACCAATCCTTGAGAGTAAACTGCAACATCCCTTCTAACAAGTTCAAATAGTGTTGGAGGACAACTTATTTAGAGAAAGTAAGCTTTTCCTTCTTGAGTAAAAGGTTGAACCTATCATTGAAATCCCTAATTCCCTCACTAGAGGCTTTGCAAATATTAATGTATTGAGAGTAAAGGGAATCCATGTTCTCTTTTTCACACCAATCTCTCTAGAAGGCTTGTTCAAGGTCTTCAGGGTTTTTGATGCTTCCCTTCGGGAGTCTGTTAATCCATTTTCTGGCACTTCCAATAAGTGAGCTCACAAAGAGCCTTAAGAAAACATCGGGATGTTCTTGTCCGGATTGGTGAAACTGGAAAGCATCATAGAAGTTGGTCCAATGAGAGTTGCCATAGGATCCATCATCACCTGAGAACTTAGGTATCCAGGACTTGGACTTCTTGGGTAGATCATGTAACCCCCCTTGGGTGTTAGGTAAGCTTAAAGGACTAAAGAGTTCTTTGTGAGACCATTTGGGAGTGCTTACAGGGTTTGTTGTAGTGGTGGTTGTGGTCACAACAGTGGGATTTGAATACATCTTTCCACTACGAGTAATCATATTCAAAGGAAGTCTCTTTCCAAAAAGTGACTTGACAACAAGTGAATTAGCAGGAGGCTTCCTTCTGAAAGTTAAAGGAGGGTTATTGAACCTCCTTATGGTTTGTGGAGTTTCCAGATAGTTTCCCTGAAACTACCAAAGAATAGGGGGAAAAGGTAGTGGAGTCGCCAGGTAATATTACAAGAAAGGATTCTAAGACAAGGCTTACCAAAGGTATGTCGTTGAGGAAAATAGACTCAGTATTCCCCGACAACGATGCCAAAATGTTATTGCATAGTTTGTAGGGTAGGTTTAAGTAGCTTGAAGTCAAGGCTCAAACTGGCGTAACAAGAGCTTCCCCACCCACTGTCACCTCGATGGGGAGCTCTTTCTATTTAGGGTGGCTAATCCCAAGGGAGACGTTCCTAGTAATCTGGGGTGCTGAAGGAAAAGGATCAGGGTGTAAGGCTCAAAGGTTAAGGTAAGCTTTCCCTTCACAAATTACTGCCAAAAGGATAGTCAAAGAAAAGATATTTCACTGAAAGAGCACTTGTTTGCGAGACAAGGCAAATGAAACTAAAATGTGCATACAGTGATTAGTACTTCAAAATATCAATGACTATCTTAAATGCATATGAGCAATAATAAATGTAATTATTGATGAAGTCAATGATTGCAAATAAAGACAAAAGGCTTATAATACTTCTTCAATAAATACAAAAAGATACTTGCATTCAATGTGTAAAATCAAATCCTTGTATATCACATTGCAAATAAATGTGCTCATACACCAATATTGTTGCTGCGTCACTATGCTACTAGGGTGACGTCAAGCTTGTTCTAGGTCAGTTTATGTTGGGCAAGGAGGTAGATGTTTTTCACACTAAGCCAATGAAAATATGCTACACATCAATGCCAAGTGCTAGGTGACAAGATCACAATGTTTTAAGCTAAATAGGAGTTCTAAATAGGTGTGACGTCACTAGCTAGTTAGGGTTAGGTTAGCTAGACAAAGAGGTGAACGTTCTGCTAAATGGACCAATGAAATTGCTCAACACCTCTATGGCTATCAAAGGATGACCTAGCCACAAGTTTTATACCAAACAAAAGTTCAAATAGGGCAAGACGTCATCATCAATTAGGGTTAGTTTAGATGCTAGGGTTAGTAGGGTTTTAATTCAAGAAAGTTGAAAGAAGGTTGTTTCAAACACAAAGAGCTCAATGCTTTAGTTTAGACTAGTGCCTTGGGTTAATGGAGTCAAATGGAGAAAGGCTAATGGCTTAGAAAGACTTAAACCTAAGGACGGGAGGGTTAGGTTTAATGGTGTTGCAATGGCAGGGCCACCAAATCAAAACCCTAAGAGGAGGAAGCTCATTCCGGTGTAGCTAAAGCTAGGCCTCATGCTCCTCCCTCTTTCCTTAAGACTCTTTGGCAAAAAGGCTAGCTATAAAACATAAATCTATGGCTGAAAAGTGTTGCTTGGGGACAAGGCTTTTCAAACCCTAGAAGTCAAACCCTAGGTGTAAAATAAATTAGGCCTAGGATGTCTTCTTTCTTCAATCTATGTCTCAAACTAACTCAAGAAAAAGATGAACTAGTGTAGCAATGGCTAGGCTAGATTCTTCTTATTCAAATGGCTAATCAAGATTTTATCATGGGAACATGAAGCAAGGACCTACTTGTGTGCTTTCTCCCTAGGGTTTCAATGATTAAGCAAATAGTAACAATGTAACCATAAAAGTAAGATACTCTACCTACAACCATTCAATAAAGAAGTTTTGCATGCAAAATATACTTACAAATCAATGAAGAGACAAATCAAACCCTAGTTGTAACACCTTCCAATGATAAAAACACCATGCATATGCCAAAGATAATCCTTCCAATAGTAGTGCCTCACTCCATAAGCCAAAAATAACCAAGACAAGAGCTAAAAGAGTATCTCTCACAAGAGAGCAAGTTATGTTATATCAAAATGAGGCTCAACGTCCTCAATTTATATCATCCTTATGACCTTTAATTAACAAAATAGGTCATTAAAAATAGCCTAAAATGCCTAAAATGAGCTAAAAATGGAGACGTCACTATTTGTCACATTAAATGCCTAAAATGCCTAAAATGAGCTAAAAATGGAGACGTCAGGCCCCTATGAGGGAGACATTGGCCCCTTCAGGGCATAATCATCATCCATCAAGCAAAACGTTGGCCCCTCTGGGGCTTCTGCAACCTGCCATATGTGCCAAACAAGCCCAGCACACTGCCATCTTCTCCAGAAAACGTCCAGCCTGTCCTGGGTGGGGTCGTATCCATCAAGGCCATCATCCCATCTGCAGGGGTTGATCCCCATAGGTCAAATCTCTGCCAAAACGTCCTGATGAGGGTGTCCTTCTTCTTCTCCATGCAAGGACTCGTCATAACTCTGTCCTTCCTCTGCCATCCCAACAACCATCTGATGGGCTCTTCAACCCCATGGAGGTCTGAGCTAATCATCTCCCCATGTGCACCGATCCTCTGGTACCTGTCCGCCGGGCATGGTCCTATACATCAAAAATTGCGCCATCCATGGGCTCATCAGTCCTAGATATCATAGCAATGTAAATCACATTTCATCATTAAAGTTATCAGATATATGCATGAAATCCCTAACATATCATCTAAGAGCTCAAAGATATTACACAGATCTACTATACAAAGCTAAGGAAACCAACAAAACAACCTATTGGGCTAATACCCACAAGAGATGGAAAGTTTCCTCAAAAGATTATTCAAGCCATGTTTAATGAGGTGATATGGTTTTAGGGTTGTCCAGTCATAGTAAGACCAAGGGCAGGTGTTGTCTGTGGGTGACTTTGTAGGAGGCGAGATGTACCCGTCATGGATGCATTTTTTCCAAGCCCTTTATTGCCTTCATCTTTCTTTTATTTGCTTTTTCTTTCTTTTTTTACTACAAGGTCTGACTAGAGGACACTGCCTTGGCTTGGTGGCCAGAGCTGACAGCGTTACCCACTGGTATCTTCACAGAAATGATAAGGCTGGCGCGTGATGAGACCCCCTTTCCTTTGGCCATGCAACCAAAGGTCACTTCCCTAGCTTGGTGACCAGATAGTGGCAATGTCATACTACTAGATACCTATGAACATAATGGGCTGACTCATGATGAGACCTCCCATCCTCTTGGTTAGGTCTTTCATTTATTTATTTTATCATTTTTCTTAGGGTCCCTTAGTTTCTTGCCGATAGGCTCTTTATTGCCTTCTCGGGGATCCCCTGGGTGAAGCATCTCTAGGTTTTATTTCCTATGGCTTTTATCTTTTACCAGCTGCTTTTACCCCCTGGGCCTTTAGCCCCTTCTTCCCACAAGACAAGATGTAACCCTGAGAGGTCATCCTAATGGACAGACTAGGGGAATGGGATGGATGAGCGGGGTATAAGATGTAAATGTGATAAGGTGGTGGGAGCGGACGGTGGCTCTGCAAATCCCCCTTGGTAGCTAACCAAGACCCATGAATACCAGCTTGCTAAGTCACCCAATCAATCACCCCAACAATGGTCAAGTGGATTGTGTAAGATCCAAGTAGTCATCAGAAATGAAAGGAACCTAATGCATATATAAGAAGGTCTTAACAATCAAATATGACACATACCATGATACCTCGGACCAATTACCTCATGGAACAAGAGTCCTCTCTGATGCAAGCCCAGTCTAGTGGTGATGGAAGATGCTACTGCTGACAGGACAAATCTAACGAAGAAGAAGAGAAATGGGCCCTCCAGGTCCATGCTCAAGTCACTCCTGCTCTCGGTACTCCATGTCTAGGACCATATGGGCCTCGAGACATGATCTCCTAGTTATCCCTAGATATCGAGGATAACAGATACCAACCTCAATTTCTTGCATGGTGAAGAGCTTAGTAGTAGTGTTGACCAAGGGGGGGGGTCCACCTTAGGATCTTTCTCATAAAGATTCTTTGCATACTCAAACCATTGATAGGCTGTGATATTATTTTCAGTTTCTTTCTTTCTTGTTTGAATCTCCTTCCAAAATAACTTGGGGTTATTTTTCCCCAAGATTAGTTCCTCCCTCCTTGAGATCATGAAACCAACTTTCTTCTTTCTTACAATTGGCTTGCAAGATTTTAGGATTATTTCTTTATGGCTTGACTCTTTTAAAGTTTTCCTTGTTGTTTTTTATTTTGCATCAAACCAAGCATTAATCGGAAAGCAATTTGTTTCAGATTTCCTATTTTTTGCTCTTTTGCATTCTGTAAGTGCGCTTTGGATTAAATTTGTTAACTCGTGGCTATGAAGGCCATGGGGTGGAATTTTATCCTTGTTAAACAACCTCTTTAGTGCTATCTTGAAGGTGTTATAGTTTTTTTGAGTCAACATAATTCTACCCTTTGAAGGAGGTTGCTTGATGTGCTGATTTTTTGTCCCATGTTGTTGTTGTTCAACCCAAGTTAGACTTAAATAGATCGTTTTATGATCAGATTTCAACTCCCACAGTTGTTCACCAATCAAAACTTCCTCTATTTTTTCACAGAAGCCATGTGATCAAATTGCATAGTCTACTACACTTGCTCCATTATAGGTATTGCAAGTGAAATTGCCAGAATTCGCCCATCTAGCCACCCCATTACAAATGACTAAGTCAAATGCTTCACATAAAGTAAGAAATTGTTCGCCAAAAAAGTTGGACCTCTTGTTGTCCTATGAAACTCTTGTCCACTGATGATTTATCTCTTCTGTAAGCCAAATGGGGTTGCAGTCTTCCTTACAATGAAGAATACTAGCTTGTTCACATGTTGTCCTAGCATTGAAGTCGCCCACTATAAGGACTTCGCTTAGTTGAGAGTATGTTGCAATATCATTTTTTAAGGCTGCAAAGGGGTCTTTGTTATCAAGCCCCCTACTTTTGTAAGTTTTTGAAACTTGTGGAGCAAAATAACATACTGCAATCCTGATGATGTTACCATTTTCTAATATTTTAAACCAAATGTATTGTTTATTTAAGTCTTCTCTTTCTAACTGAATGAGACGACCTTTGTTTTTCTTCACTAATACCATGATACCCCCATGCTCTTTACCATTCTCAGTTGCTTTGTTCCACACTACCATCTTCACATACTCTTCAAACATAGGTGTATTGTACCCTTCATGCTCTTGTGTTTCCAATAAACAACTTATGTCACTATTTTCCACGATGGGTCCTAGCCCAGGTCTCTGCCTCCAAGGATAACCTCTGCAATTCCAACAAACTAGACTTAAGGAAACCTGGGAATAGTTTTATTTCTATTTGTTTTGGTCTATAAGACTCAAAGTTGAGTCTTCACTCCTATTTGTCCCAATTGGCCTTGTTGCATATTTTCCTGCTAGTGAAATTGTTGTCTCTTCTTGGCTACCAACTTGCTATCCTATTTTAGAATGAGAACTAAAAAAGGCAATAACAACTTTTCCTTTGAACAACCATGCCCTTTTTCCCTCATCCCTTGCTTCCCTAACCTTTAACAACTCTTCATTTCTTTCCTCTTGTTGTTTAATAGTTAAATCTTCATCTAGAAAAAAGTGAGAGCCTCTCAAGACTTGCTTCTTGCCTAGGAGAATTTGCTTGTCACGTATGCTTGACATGATGACATTTATGGGTCTAGCTCTTTATCCACTAGGCTTACCCACCCTCCATGCTTGGCAAATTCGGCCTTGCCAAAGCAACTTGTCCTTCAAGAATTCACTTGTAAGATCGAGAATACGTTCATTTTTCCCATACTCTCTCACACCTTTGATAATTATGTTTGCTTCCCTACCTTGTATTTCCTTGTTTTCTCTACTTTGCATGTCGTCCCCATGGCTGTGTGTTTCTTTTTCCATATTGGCAGAATTGCTAACGACTTGTACCCAAGTTTTGGAATTTTTTGTACAATCTCTTTTCTCTTTATCTTTTGCTTTCACTCCATGGATGTATGATTGTTCACTTGTTTTCCCTTCAACTTTGGGTTTTTTAGAGTTCATCACCTCTCTAATTTCCACCGCAGAATCTTCCCTGATTTTCCCGGCATCCTTCAAGCCTTTCCATTCAGCAAATTGATAAACATGGGATGAAATAGCAAAGTTCAATATAGTTAACTACCTAAGCCTTACCAATTTAAATACATTGAGTGATATATGTCTTCATTTATCTTCTAGAAATGTGTTATTCATCTTTTGATATGAGAAGGCCTCCAAATCGCTAGTGCCATAAATTATAATATTCAATACAAAGAGAGTTAAAAATAAAGACTTAGACCAAGTATCCAACTACTATAAAACATAAAATATTCTTAATGTGACACCCCAGTTTTGATCCTCAATGTAGCATTCTATAACTATAAATATTATGAATGGTCATGGGACAAAAGATGTAATATCTAAACATTGTACACAAAAAATAATAAAATGAAATACACCGCTAGTTATAGAAGAGTAAGGATTGCAGTAAAGGGGAGCTATGATTCCACAAGAGAGGGGGCTTTGTTATAGCACACGTTGTAGGTTGGGAAAATCCCAACCCAACCACAATGAAAGTGCTACAACTTGGGAATCCTACACCCAATGTCACCTTGATGTAGGTCCCGCACTTCAAGGGTGACTAGGTCACTCTAGGGAGGTGATCCCAGTGACCCTAGGGGGATTTATATGGACGTAAAGGGAAATGGAAGTGAAGCCCCTAGAGTTAAATTCTCAGTGGAATAAATGTAGGGAGAGATGCCTTGCAAGTCAAGTAATTTTTTTCCCACAGGTATAGTACTTCTACAGATGATTGTACCTGCCCGAGACACAAGAAAATACACTTTGCAATGATATATGTTAGTTGGATCAGAAAGTTAAACTTGTTGTATCTAATTTGCATCAGTATATAAAAATATATATCAGCAAGTAAAAAGTAGTATAATCTACTCAATAACTGCTAGAGATCAAGTATAAAATACAAGAGAAAGGATAGCTAAACTCAAGATGAAAAGCCAATATTCTAGCACAAAAGATAAGGCTGTTGTAAATACTTGTCCACAGAAAATTATAGCAGACTTATGGATGTAACATTCAATGTATTACAGAAAGAAAATCAACCACCGAAATCCCCTCAGACTTTTCCAAAACGTGCTATAGGTCAAGTAGAGTAAGTGTGCAAACTTTGAGCAAAATCCAATGGTTGATAAAAAAAGTTATTCAAGCAAATGATTTAGGGATTTTGTAGCCCTTGTTAGCACTCTGTAATTTTCCCAAGGCTGTGAGGCAGTCACAGAGGCAACATCAAAACCACTTCGAGTCTTGGATCTAGCCCTCCAAGACTCAGAGAGGGATCTTTCTGTCTGATATAGCTTTGTTTGAATAGGTATCAAGCTAGTTATGAAGAACATCGGTTGGGGTTTTTAAATGGTTGTTTGGAACAAAAAGGAGGTCCATTGGGCAAATGGGGTCTGTATTTGAATAAATACGAAATTCAACCAGAAAAAAGGAAAGAAGACTTCCACAGGGCAAGATAATATACTCACTGGATCTTTTAGTAGCTTAAATGATGGACAAAAGAAAAGATGAGGGAGATAGATTCAACTAAGAAGCAGTTAAGAATTTCTTAATCGAAGACATCAGAAGATAAACATTAAAATCTTTAGAATCGAAAACAGGGTATCAAAGATAAATCCTGCAACTTTACGTTACTCTTAAAGATTATTCCCAGAAAACAAAATGATCACAAAGAAAGAAAAACATTCAACTTAGAGAATAAACATCACCAATGAATACACGCAAGAATCCTGTGAACAACATGCTCATTTCTGATAGATCATTTGAAGTTACAGGAAAAATTCTCTGCTAAACACAGCCCACAGTGTAGCCAGGAACCTCACAAGTCGAACCCGTTTACATTAAAATCCTCTGAATAAATAGGATAGGTCATCCCAATAAGTTTCGGAAGTCGGTTTAACTGCCTCGGCCAAAAATAGCCACCACTCCCACAAAATTTGGAGCTTTCTGCCATGAAAGACGGACCGGTTCTCTGTGAAAAAGGGGTCCGAGAAGACGTGATTTTATCTTCAGTGATGACACCTGGGTGAAAAATGAAAGAGGTTATTTTATATGGGCATGTTCTAGACAAAAACCTCTTTTTTTTTCGCTAAATTCTTTCCCAGCTGGTCGTCACAGCTCCTGCAAGATCGGGACTGTAACGGAAAATTGAAAATCTGGAAAAATAGGCCTTGAAGATGGCTTCGATCCTCTCTTCTCGTGGATCCATTGCAAAAACTGAAAGAGGTTTTTGTTCTCCAGCCTGTGCTGAGAAAAAACCTCTTTCATATTTTTAAAATACATCTCCATTTTCCCAAAAATATATCTGAAAGAGTACATGGTAAAACATG
>ML787040.1:65714-85533 GCA_009831015.1 Picea engelmannii
GATATGTAGCGCAATTAACCCAAACAAAACTTAGACGACTTCCTGTCCACACTATGAAGTTTCATCCTCCGAGAGATCTGCAATGATAAGGTTGCTAGTTGGCTAATATTTGGTATTCTGTTTGAGCCCCTTCCACTTTCCAACTCAACCAGGAGAGATCTTGCCAATTCAATCAGGAGAGATATGGGCGACAGTTCAGATACTCTACGCCATATTTGGGAGTTCGTGCCCATGATATCGCGACCCTTCCTTGCTGATTTATTCAGTTATTAAACCTACCTTTGCTGCCCACTATGATTCCTGTCCGATGGGAAAAGAAATTGAGGCAATGTTTTTTCTTGAAAATACAAAGAGCACACTCCTAGAAATCATCAGAAGCAGGAAACTTGACCCGCAGAGACATTGAATGGATTTGACCTGCTCACACTGCTGCTGGTAGATCAGTCCTCATATCTATTGTTGCTTGAGAAAGCACCACCATAAAGGTAAAACATAGTATAGAGATGGTTACAGTCATTGAAGAAAAATAAGCCATTTTCAATGCTTTTAATGACAACAACTTCTTCTTTTCACTTTTGGTTGTGCCTCTGAATTATCATACCCTTGATGACACTTCTGGTGAGTTATTAGGGCATCAAATTATCAAATATTGGTTTTGTTTGGAGAAGACTCAATGGAATCAATCATGCATCTTTCAAGAACATGCATCTGTCGTTTCTTTTCCTGGATCTCATCCTTCAGATTTTGCATCTGGCCTACTCTGGTCATGTTGGTGAAAATGGGTTCCACAACATCCAAATGGTGAAGAGATACCATGGGAGTTAAAGTATGAGCCTCCAACAATCTGAATAGATTACCATATACATCATACTGATGAAAGCTAGGCTCCTTTGTAAGCGACACTCCCAACTTGGACATGCAGGCCTATATTCTATCATCGCTTCCATACAAAACGAGATACCTCTGAATACACTTATCTTGCATAGACTCCAATGGCTTGGCCAGAGGATAGCTAATGGAAAATCCACCTCCTCCATATACCATACTATAAGAAAAGAATATTGTAATGAAGAAGGGGTGCCAAATACAGATGATGAAGTTAGATAGCTTAGATGATACGTCTGTGAGGGTGGGTGCTTATGTCGTATTCCAACTTGCAGTGTTGGGATCTCTATTGAGAACTCCTTATCACTCTCGATATCAACCAAAGAATTGTGAACATATCATCTGGTGGGTTCCTCCTCACGTCTATCTCTCTACTCATGCCTGCCTATCCACCACTATTTCTTTCTCCTCCGCATTCATAACAGAAACCCACCTGGACTTCATACAATGTTGGATGCTCCTCTATTGCTCATTCTCAAGCTATGATGATGAGATTTCATGGGCAATGTTATGGATATAAAAAACAACCAGATCGTCAACTTATACCCAATACCCATTCCAACATAACTTTTGTACTTCGGGTGAGTTGAGTTGTTCTATGTCAAAGAGGACAACCTAACTTTGGAGAAACCCCACTAAAGTGGATGTGCAGGTTCTTACCTCTTGTCTTACCATATTCTCTTTTCCCTTAGGTCATCCATAAAACCAATGCAAAATCATTAAAGAAATGTAATTCAAATGCTACCTATTACCGTTTACAACTACCTGACAATGGCGCCAAAATGTTGGTGCAATTATACGAATAATATATTACCAAACATAAATTATCAACCGAGATTCGTAATCAGTAGAGTTGATGCACTATATGTGACGATAAAATATAGGTTCCTATGTCTGTTTAGTATAGCTTAGATAATAAAACCATTTAGAAACCAACACACTTTTAAAAATAACAATCTTCACACAATTCGAAAGATGGAAATCAAAACTCATAAACAAGAAAAATCTCTTGCTCAGGTGATGGACCTGTTCATTAATGGATCATGGAAGGAAAAGATGAACTTTGATTCTATCTCCTAGAGCAACTAAACTAACAACCATTAACACTGTGCTCATTCACAACATTCCATTATAGGTGCATGTAGGGTGAGAGATGGAGGTCTTGATTGTACATGTGTTAGCAAGGTGTAACCTAATCAATTTTGGAAAAGAAAGCTAAGTGTAGTGAGATGCTCCATTAAAGCTCATGTATGGTGAAATATAGAGATCCAACTATCCCTTCATTCCACACTTTGCAACAAATTCAAATAGTGAAATCAAAACGAAATAACATGAAATCAAAATAACAGGTACATGAAATGAAAATCTACACTAACAATTTACAATGAGCTTACCAAGATGGATCGGTGGCCCTTTCCGATGCCAACATGGAATTTTTTATATCACCAAATGCTAACTTCTAAGAGAGACAAAATCAATGAACTCAAACTTGCATTAATCTCCAACGAGTATGTTTACAAAAGCAGTCTTTTCATGAATCTAATCTACATCATAACAATTCTCTCCTAAGAACCAATCTTACATCATAATAATTCCTCCCTTAATCTACATAATAATAATTCTCCCCCCCTCATGAAGAGAGGGCACTCTCTTTTATACATGAAAGCTTTGAAAAGAAGATAAGCATCTCATAATTATAGATCCACTTTTCTCTCAACCAATTTCCCATTATTACAAAATATAATCCCTTCAAATCCTCACACATATCTCTCATATATCTTGGATAAGATATGACAACCAAATCTCCATGATCTTCTCCTTGGAATAGGCTTGAATTATCTCTTCAAATATTGAAATGGTGGAGGAAGTATTCGAGAAGTCTTTTTGAATTAATCCTTCACATATTCCTACACATGATAAAGCTCACACATTTTTGAGATATATATGAAAACATGTCAATTTTCTAATATTTAATCACAAATTCCCTTTTAATACTAAAATGAATAAAGTGGAAAATAATAAGGTGAAACCCATATTTAATTATGAAAATGGTATCATGAAAGGTTAATGGGGCGATGAAATGTGAAGAATAATGAAGGGAAAGGTGGATGAAAATATACATTTATGATTCCCAACAGGAACATAGTTGTTGGAAACCTTCGTCCTTGATTCTATCTTGTTGTGGGGATACTAAAAAGGTTCTATTTTTTAATCAAGGAGATTATATTCAATGTTGATACTGAATTATTTATCCTCTACCAATGATGTGGGATTTTAATCTTTAGGAATGTATCTGAACTTCCTTTCAAAGGCAATCATGTAAAGGAGACGAACTGATGGTGTTGTAGGACGGTAATCTATTGGTATTTGATTGTACAACCTATCAAATATTGAAATGAATTCCTTTACCATTTCATTCTCCTTTTTCTTTATTTGATTGAACTACCATATGCTTTTCTCAACCATCTTCTTTTAAATAAGGAAGAAAAGGCATCATAGGTCACGATATGACTATCAAGGAGTCCTCTAAACTAATCAAGAGCTTCTTCAGTAAATGATGAAGTGAATAGTCTCATGGCCACATCTTCGTGATCAATACCTACATTGTCCATATCTCTGCCCATGACATAAATGTGGTCTTCGACAGTTATCACATTGTTTCCTGGGAACTTTGGCAACCACTTGTTGACATTTGTCAGCATTTGGTTAGGGTAACCTTGGATATTGGCCATATTAAGTGGTTTGTAGAGGCATCTTTCCCAAGGGAGAGCCATTGGAGCAAGGGGAAGGGATTTATGGAAAAGGGTTTTAGTAACGGGAGACTTGAGAGGAGGCCTTCTTTGGTGAAACTTAGAAGGATTGAACCTCCCAGGGGGAAACGTTTTGGGGAAAGAAGGATTCTGGGAAGGTGGAGTCGCCAAATGAGTTTCAAAACGAACTCATCAAGAAAGGTGAAAAGGGAACATTCCTTGGGTAGAGTTGTCAGGAAAGCTAAGGGAAAGGCTTTGGGATAGCTCACCAAAGTGTCGTTAGGGTACGAATAAGATTCAAAATCTTCCCCGGGAACAACGCCAAAATGTTATAGCACAAGTTGTAGGTTGGGAAAATCCTGACCCAACCACAAAGAAAGTGCTACAACTTGGGAATCCTACACCCAATGTCACCTCGATGTAGGTCGCGCACTTCAAGGGTGACTAAGTCACTCTAGGGAGGCGATCCTAGTGACCCTAGCGGGATTGAGATGGAGGTAGAGGGAAATGGAAGTGAATCCCCTAGAGGTCAATTCTAAGTGGAATAAAAGGTAGGGAGAGATTCCTTGCAAGTCAAGTAATTGTTTCCCCACAGGTATAGTACTTGTACTGATGATTGTACCTGCCCGAGACACAGGAAAACACACTTTGCAATGATATATGTTAGTTGGATCAACAAGTTAATATTTATGTCCCTAATTCTTAACAATAGATAACAGTATATATCAGCAAGTAAATAGTAGTATAAGTTGATCAATAAGTACTAGAGATCAATTATAAAATACAAGAGAAAGACTAGATAAACTCAAGATGAAAAACCAATATTCTAGCACAAAATATAAGGCTGTTGTAAATACTTGTCTGCAGCAAATTACACCAGCCTTATGGCTGTAACACTCAATGTATTACAGAAAGAAAATCCACCACCGAAATCCCCTCAAAATATTCCAAAAGGTGCGCTAGTTCAAGGAGAGTAAGTGTACAAGCTTTGAGCAAAATCCAATGGTTGATAAGAAAGTTATTCAAGCAAATGATATAGGGTTTCTGCAGCCCTAGTGGCTGAAGATGCAATTTTGTAATAGCATCAATAAGTACTCCCTTTATGGGGACACTGTAGTGTCTTTTAGGTGTCCAAGTCACAAGGGGTACAATCCACTTTGCAAGAAGTAAAAATGACTAAAATTCATGTTTCCCAATACACTATTTTATTTATCCAATGCAAAAAAGTATGATTAGTTCCTTTACTATTGGGTTGTTGGAGTCAAATAAACAAAGATCTTAGAGAAGCTACCTCCTTGGGGGTGTAATCCCTTTTACTTCCCAAGGAAATTTTCTCTAGGCTAGGGTTTAAGCTAAGAGGGTGTATGCCCTTATACTTCTCTCAGAAAACAATGGTATAATCATTGAGATGAAGCAATAAAATAATGAAGACTACGGTGGGGGTGTATGCCCTTATACTTCCCACCTAGCTCCTAGAACAACAATACTTGACTTGAATAAAATGATAGCATAATAGTAGAAAACCATACCAAGATCAAGAGAAATGCGAAGACAATCCACCATAAGAGCTATAAAAGAATCATCCAAGGCTAGTGCTAGACTTCCACCAACCATTCACCAATATATATCTATAAACAAGTGCACAAGATATGACAAAATCCAAGTGTGGCTCAAATTTTAGACAAAGGCCTCTCACAAGAGGGAGAGTTATGTTTAAAATGAGATCTTATGATCTCTATTTATACAAAATGTAGATAACATAGTTTGTCCACAAATTAAGGAGTAAAACACAAGATTAGGGGTCAACAACCCTAATATTTCCCCCTTAATAAAGAAATATTAAAAAATTCACTTAAACATTCACCTTTTGCATAAATAAAACCCTAATTTAGGAGGATGCCACCCCTTTAGGGGACACTTTTCCACTTTAAGGAAGTCGTTGAAGTTGGAGAAGCATTGATAGGCCTCCAAAGGCCACATTTCAAGAATCTAATCACTCTCATCATGGTGAATACCCTTCTCCTCCTCAAACGTCCATGTGTTAAAAAAGTGGCATCTTACCACCATGCCTTATCCCCAAATCATGACGTCAAGTTCAAAAGTAGAACGTTTTTCCTCTCTTGGGAAAATCATTTAGAAAGTGAGGATTGGGCTAGGCTGTCCAAGTCATCATCAAGACTTTCCAAGTCTGATATATCTCATCTGGCATGTGAGCCCCTGACATCCAACCTGTTGGCTTGTAGCCCCATGGAATCCCAAGCTAGGCTTGTTCTCCCAAAATTGTCCACCAACTAGGTCCTGCAAAGACAAATGAGCATGCCCTCCAAGGATCTCAAGTCATAACATCATGATAAGTCAATCCAATCAATAAATAAGCCATATAATCATGTGCATAAAAGATCACTATATCAAACAATTAACAACTCAAAGCACTATGAGACTTGTCAAGCTTAAATATGGGAGGTTTGACGAGGTGTCCTATTGGGTAGATCTTCCCCTAGGTCAAGGAGAGTTTCCAAGAGGTCCCTCTCTAAGCCATGTAAAGTGGATGAAATTGTACTATCCCCCACCTCTTGTTGAAGAGGGTTGGAGAGACTCAGTAGTCTAGCTTTCCCCACTAGACTATAGTCTCATGCATATTGGGGACAAACTCAACCAGAAATCATAATATTCTAAAGTTAAGTTGACTTTGTGGAAAAAGAGTAACTCAATGAAGAAAAAGAAAAAGGTGAGTTAGGTTAAGAGTTAACCCTAGGGGTAAACTAACTCAATGGAGGAATATATTGGAGCTATAAAGGAAAGGGCAAGGCACACTCCTTATGCATTATGGATTATTATCTTATTTGCATTGGAGCTCTTGAGCACAATCAATTTTGAGGGTTTTGAGTCGAAGACCCTAGAGATCAACTTGGTAGTGAAATATCCCACCTTCCTTGATCCAGGATTGGTCACGAAGGTGAAATAATCCTCCCACACCATTCTATAGTGTTTCAGGTTGGTTCTACAGGCAATTTCTAGGCTAGGGCGCAACCCAGGGGGGTTTCTAGCTAGGGGGTGTACCATCTTGGAGATATTGGTTCGATCTAGAGGAAGAAGGAGGAATTTAGGAAAAGTAACACCTTTTTTCTCTTCGTAGGGTCCTTGGCATCATTCCTGGTCTATTCTAGAGGAATTTATCCTTGTAGTTTATTTCTGTGAGCTTGGCACGAATTAGAGAGAAGGAGGGCACATTACAGAAAGTGGTTTTTAGTGTTTGGAGGCTCAAATATTCATATATTGGCTTGAGACTTCACCGTCTTGGTAGTAGTGGAATGATCTATTATCTGGTAGAGTTTGGTGGAATTTGGAGGTTCCTAGAGGGGAGAACGTACCCTCTTTGACTTTATCAAACTAGGGAGGGCACAATCCAGTTTAGGGATTGTCCATTTGGAGGAGCATAATTCCTCAGATTATTTTGGTATTGGATCCAGATGTTTCTATCAGCCTGATCTACATTCTGGGTGAGTTTTGGAGGAGTTGGAGGCCAATAAAGGGTGGGCTGAAACTTGAGGTTTTGGCAGCATCCAGAACAGGGCGCAACTCATCCAGTTAGGGAGGTTTGAAAGTGCATTGAACAGGTTCTTCTATCTTCAGTCAAATCTTCTTGCCGGTGGCCTTTGGAGGCTTGGATCTCTTCTCTTACAGCCTTTGGGAGGAATTATCTTTGTATTTTTCTTCTTATTGTATCGGTTAGCATCCTATTTTGTTATTATTAGGGCTTTCCTCTAGATCTACAGATCTCTTGTATACAGGGTCTCCTTACTATCTAAATAAAGGTCATATCTGACATTGTTGATTCTCTACTGGTGTTCTTATGTCTCTTGTCTTGTTTATTATTGTATGCTTCATATCTATCACTCTATCAACATTGAATAATTCCATACACATCTTTAAGGATACACCTACAAATACATGAACAACATAACAAACAATAAGCAATTAGTGTTCTGAGAAAAACAATTGGCTCATGAACATTACAGTGGTATCAGAGCGTTGATCCTCCCAGCTAGTGGGGGTTAGAGCATGCATAAGTTCAATGGAATTTACATGGGAAAACATAGAAAATAGACATGTGAGACAGAGGTTGAAATGGAAGGATCGAGTGAGGATGAGCCACATATTCTAGCAGGGTTCTCTAAGGAGTTGCAACACTCCATAAACATGACACAGACCACCCTTTTGCATCATCTATAGGAGAATGAGGAAACAATACATAGGGGACAGGTGGAAATGACAGAGGCTTTGAGAAAGGTAAGTGAAATCCAGGAGAGGGTGTAACAACTCCTGATGTAGATGACTCATGGAGGGAAGGGTATGAAAGTTTATGCCAATAGGGAGGCTAGTGGATCTCATGGAGGGACTAGACATCAATAGGATCACAAACCCCATTATCACACTGAGGGATAGAGCTATGGATAAGGTGCACCATAGGTACATACATATAGCAGGACCACCCCTAGGCCCTATCTACCTACATTTCTGGATACTCAACCACAACACAACTATGAGGATGAGATTGAGGATACTTTTGAGCAGTATGCCAGGGAGTATCATGATTTAAGTGCAGGGTTTCAGAGGAAATTCATGCTAGATCAGTATTGCGGGATAAAATTTATGGGAAAACCAAAATAGTATCAAAGGCCCAACTATGAATTGGAGCGTAGGGCAGGAAAAATAGAAATCTCTTATTTTGATGGATATGCTAAGGTGACAACACAAGCATGGGTGCAGAAGCTGGATACCTACTTACAACTTAACCCCATGATAGACATTGATGCCGTCAAATTTGACACCATGTACTTATATGGAAAGGCTCATGATTGGTGGTACCATGGGTTAACCACACTGGGTCACAATCAAATTACATCTTACACAGAGTTTACATAGAGGCTCATTGATAGATTTGACCAAGGTGATTAGGAGCTACCTTTTAGGGAGCTCACACAGCTCAGACAGACAAGATCACCAGAGGCTTACATAGAAGAGTTCCAATGGCTAGCAGTGATGGTACATGATTTGTCTCAAGCAAGACTTATGATTCTTTTCACAGAAGGGTTGATTGAACCCTTAAGGGGTTGGGTCAAAGCATTTAAGCCTACCAACTTGCATGATTCCATTTGGAAGACCATAGACTTAGGTTCAACATCTAAGACAATATTCACCCCTAGACATCCTAATCAAGGGGGTAGAGAGAAAATACCTCCTATTAACCAAGGAGGAAGAGACCCAAGGGGGTTTGACTGAGGAAGGGGCGAGATGGATGAGCCAACTAGGAGGGAACTGAGGAGGAGGAAGTTGTGTTTCACCTGGAAGGAACCATGGGACCCAACACACAAGTGCATGGGTAAAGGAAAATCCCACCACATTGAGGTGATCTCAGATGATGAGGGGAATGAATATTTCGGCCACCTACAAAACATGGAGGCCAAAACTCTAGGACAAATAGAAGAGGAGGATGCTAGTCACGACCCTACAAAAGATGAAAAGGTAACCATTGCATCCATCAACGGGGTACCTAAATTCAACACCTTTAGGATGAGAGGGGTGCTACAGGGGTAGAAGGTCTCACTTCTCATTGATGGAGGTGCCTCACACAACTTCATTGACTCAACATTACTGCAAAGAAGGCACATACTGACATTGTAATTTGAGGGATTTCGTGTGGAGGTAGCACATGGACACACCATGCCTTGTGATAGGTACATCCCAGTAATGAAACTTACCTTGGGTAGACATGATTTGACACAAGATTTCTATGCGATGGATTTTCCAGACACCAACATCATCCTTGGAGTACAGTGGCTTAGAACATTGGGTCCAATCACCACAAATTACAAAACCATGGTAATGTCTTTCATAGAAGAAACAGGGAAGAAGGTGGTTCTTAGGGGTATGACAGACAAAACACCAAGGGTGGTGAAAATAAAGTGCATGGAGGCCATATTCTAGAGAGAAGACATTTCTTATGCAGCAAAATGCAGAATTTCAGTCAGAGTAGACAAAAAGGGGGAAACACACTACGCACCAGAGATCAAGAAAATCATGGATAGACACAACAAGGTCTTTTAGCCTATACCACCAGGGGCACCACCAGATAGGGGGTTTGAGCACATCATAGAGTTGGAGGAGGGTGATAAACCTGTCATCGCCACTCCTTACAGGCTCCCCAAGAAGTACAAGGAAGAAATTGAAAAGTAAATTAAGTAGTTGTTGGATATGGGTCACATCAGGCCGAGCTCCAGTCCCTTTGCATCTTCAGTGGTGCTAGTGAAAAAGAAAGATGGAACAATGTGCACGTGCATTGACTATAGGGATCTAAAAAAGAATACCATACAAAACATATATCCCAACCCACAGATTTATGAGCTATTGGATGAGCTCCATGGGGCGGTATATTTCACTAAGATTGACTTGTGCACTATCACCAGATAAACATGAGGGAGCAAGATAATACCAAGACTGCTTTTCGGTGTCACTATGGACATTATGAGTTTCTAGTCATGCCTTTTTGGCTGACTAATGCACCAACCACCTTCCAATCATGCATGAATAATTTGTTCAACAAGCAGCTAAGGAAGTTCTTATTAGTCTTCTTTGATGATTTACTGATCTATAGCAATACTTGGGAGGAGCACCTTTAGCATGTGGAACAGATTTTGACTATTATGGAGGAGAAATATTTATATTCCAAGGAGTCTAAATGTGAATTTGGGATGATAGAGGTCTTTTATTTAGGACACATTATTGGAGTAAAGGGGGTACAAGTACATCAAGAAAAGATACAAGCCATCATCGACTAGCCCACACCAAGGACACTCAATGAGTTGAAGGGTTTTTTGGGCATATGCTGCTATTACAGGAGGTTTGTCAAAGTCTTCTCTCAACTTTGTGCACCTTTGACCAATTTGACCAAGAAAGGGGCCTTCAGATGGAACCCAGAAGGACATGCCACCTTTGAAAAAATGAAGAAAGTAATGAGTACATGCCCGGTATTGGCCCTTCCAGATTTCGCACAACCCTTCATAGTGGAGTGTGATGCATCGGAGGAAGGCATTGGAGTTGTACTTATGAAAAACAGGAACCCAATTGTCTATGAAAGATGAAAGTTGAGAGGTCTTGAGCTCCTCTACACCATATATGAAAAATAAATGCTAGCCATCATGCATGCATTGGCTAAGTTCAAGCAATATTTAGTTGGGGAAAAATTTGTAGTGAGGATAGATCACAACAGCCTCAAGTACTTCCTAGACCAAAAGGAATTGAATGAAAGGCAACAAAAGTGGGTGAGAAAAATACAGGCATATGACTTCTATATAGAATTTGTCAAAGGAAAGAATAACGTGGTAGCAGACGCTTTGTACAGAAGACCATCAGTTTATTCCATGGTCGATATTTCAGTGGATTGGAAGGCCCGCCTCTTGGTGGAATATTCGAAGAGAAAATTTTCTTGTGAAGTAATGGATGGACAGGTGATAGATGACAATTTTAGGATTATGGATGATATCATATACTACAAGGGCTGAAATTTCTTGGTTCCTGAATTAGTCTTCAAGGCCAAGGTGTTACAGGCATGCCATGATTCACCAATGGCAGGGCACCAAGGGTTCATCAATACGTATAGACAAGTACGAGATAGGTTTTCTTGGAAGGGTATAAAAGAAGATGTGATGAGCCACATCAAGGAGTGCAACACTTTCCAGGACAACAAAGATGAACACACTCACCCAACATGACTACTACAACCACTTCCCATTCCAGAGTAGAAGTGGGAGAGCATATCCATGGATTTCATCACAGGGTTGCCCGAGGTACAGGGTAAGGACTGCATTTTCATAGTGGTGGACAGGTTGATGAAGTTTGCACACTTTTTTCCATTGCCATAGATTTTAGTGCAGCACAGGTTGCAGACCTATTCTTCAGGGAAGTTTTCAGATTGCATGGGCTTCCCAAAACCATAGTGAGTGACAGGGATAGTAGGTTCATGAGCACTTTATGGTAGGATCTCTTTAGAATATTAGGTACGACCTTGACACCTAGTACTAGTTATCACCCGCAGATGGATGGCCAGACAGAGATAATCAACAAATGGGTAGAAGGATACCTCATAAACTATGTGGTAGGACAACATAAGGTATGGATCAAATGGCTTCACTTGGGGGAATATTGTTACAACACCACTCATCATATGTCCATTGGTATGCCACCATTCAGGGCCTTATACAACTATGACCCTGTCTCCTTTGTAGAGATTTCCTTCGGAGACAGTAGGGATCCCATGGTTCAGGACTGGATTCAACATAGTCAGGACATCCTTAGAGAATTGAAGGATCACCTATAGAGGGCACAACATCAACAAAAGCTATAGGCGGACAAGCACATAGTTGAGTGCACCTTTGAGGTCGGTGACTTGGTTTATTTGAGGCTCCAACTGTATCAATAGGCATATATTAAGAGAAGTGGTGCAGAGAATCTCCAACCCTGCTTCTTCGATCCATGTAAAGTCAACAGGAGGGTAGGAGCCATCTCTTATGAGTTGGATATACCACAGGGCAACAAAATACATAATGTATTTCATGTTACGTGTTTGAAGAGGGCCATCGATAAGCACATCACTCCTATCGAGGAATTTCCACCCATGGATGAAGAAGGACAGTTGGTACTGATACCAGAGAAGATACTTGAAGTCAGGGAGAGGAAGCTAAGGAAAATAAGCACCAGAGAATATTTGGTTAAGTGGAAGAATCTACCTGTGGAGGATGCCACATGGGAAGGGGAGCAATTGATCCAGAAGACAAGTTCAAAATTGCTTGTGGGCAAGAAATTTCTAGTAGGGGAGACTGTAATGTCCCCCACATCTTGATTAAGAGGGTTGGAGAGACTCAAAGGTCTATCTTTCCCCACTAGACTATAGTCTCAGGCATATCGGGGACAAAGTCAACCATAAATCATAATATTCTAAATTTAAGTTGACTTTGTGGAAAAAGGGTAACTCAACAAAGAAAATGAAAAAGGTGAGTTAGATCAAGAGTTAACCCTGGGGGTAAACTAACTCAATGGAGGAATAGATTGGAGATATAAAGGAAAGGGAAAGGCACACTCCTTATGCATTCTAGATTATTATCTTATTTGCATTGGAGCTCTTGAGCACATCCAGTTTTGAGGGTTTTGAGTCTAAAACCCTAGATATCAACTTGGTGGCAAAAGATCCCACCTTCCTTGATCCAAGATTGGTCCCAAAGGTGAAATAATCCTCCCACACCATTCTATAGTGTTGCAGGTTGGTTCTACAGGCAGTTTTCAGCTAAGGCGCAACCCAGGGGGGTTTCCAGCTATGGGGCACAACATCTTGGAGATATTGGTTTGATCTGGAGGAAGCATGAGGTATTTGGGAAAAGTAACACCTCGGATCTCTTCGTAGGGTACCTGGCATCATTCCTGGTCTATTCCGGAGGAGTTTATCCTTGCAGTTTATTTTTGTGATCTTGGCATGAATTAGAGAGAAGGAGAGCGCATTGCAGAAAGTGGTTTTTAGTGTTTGGAGGCTCAATTCTTCATAGATTGGCTTGAGACTTCACCGTCTTGATAGTAGTGGATCGATCTATGATCTGGTAGAGTTTGGTGGAATTTGGAGGTTCCTAGAGGGGGGAACGCACCCTCTTTGACATTATCAAACCAGGGAGGATGCAATCCAGTTTAGGGATTGTCTATTTGGAGGAGAAACATTCCTCATATTAGCTTGGGATTGGATCCATAGGTTTCTATCAGCTCAATCTACATTCTGGGTGAATTTTGGAGGATTTTGAAATCAAGAAAAGGTGGGACGAAACATGAGGGTTTGGCAGCATCCAGAGCAGGGTGCAACTCAGCCAGTTAGGGATGTTTGAAAGTGCAATCACTAGGTTCTTCTATCTTCAGTCATATCTGCTTGTTGGTGGACTTTGGAGGCTTGGTTATCTTCTCTTACAGCCTTTGGGAGGCATTATATTTGTATTGTTCTTCTTATTGTATCGGTTGGCAACACATTTTGTTATTATTGGGGATTTCTTCTAGATCTACAGATCTCTTATATACATGGTATCCTTACTATCTAAATAAAGGTCAGATATGACATTGTTGATTCTCTATTGGTGTTCTTATATCTCTTGTCTTGTTTATGATTGTATGATTCATATCTATCGTTCTATCAACATTGAATAATTCCATACACATCATTAAGGATACACGTACAAATACATGAACAACATAACAAATAGTAAATAGTTAGTGTTATGAGCAAAGAATTTGGTCCAAGAAAATTACAGAAGTGGATGGGGTCAAGACTCAATGGGAATAGGGCTCATGAAATACAAGGGGTCATAGTGTCTCATTAATGGGTTCATTTGTAGAGGGTGTGTGGTACCTTCGTCTGCAATGCACT
Source organism: Picea engelmannii (assembly GCA_009831015.1). Classification (NCBI taxonomy): domain Eukaryota; kingdom Viridiplantae; phylum Streptophyta; class Pinopsida; order Pinales; family Pinaceae; genus Picea; species Picea engelmannii. The sequence continues at coordinate 79,806 of ML787040.1, forward strand.
TTTTCCAAGCCCATAAATTTTCTTTTATGTTTCTTTCTTCATATTTTCTTTCATAATAGCATAAGGAGGGATTGAAGGTCACTTCCCTAGCCTGGTGACCAAGTGATGGAAATGTCACCCACAAACACCTAATGGAAATGATAAGGTTGGCTCGTGATGAGATCCCCTTTCTCTCAGCCATGCAACTGAGAGACGTTTCCCTAGTTTGGTGACCACATGAATGACAATGTCATACCACTAGATATCCATGGACCAGTGATGATTTTAAGGATGGTAATTTATTTTAAAATGTAGAAACCTTGGCAAATATTACTAATCCTTCATATGTCAACTATAAATGTTTGGCGATATTTTTGTAAAAATATTCAAATTTCTAAGTATTTTGTATAGTTTTTATAAAATTTTGGCAATTTTTAAGGTAAAATAATTTTATCCTGTAGAATTTGGGCGAATCATTTTTAAAATAGCGAATCTCGTTTTTGGAAAAACCATGGAAAATTAGCCTATGAGAAAAATTTAGCCCCTAAAATCATCCCTTCCATGGACGTGATAGGTCGGCTCATGATTGTTAGAAAAATAGGACCGCGGAGCAATAAGATAAAACAAATGCATAAACAAAACACAGAAGACACACAATACAAGAGAGACAGAGATTTAAATGGTTCACCCAGTGTGGGCTACGTCCACCAGAAAAATTGCCAGGTCCTTCCTTTATTGTTATCCATCAAATGAAGGGATACAACCTACAGCAAAACCCGCTGTAACATCCTATTCTTTCTCTCACAGTCTCCTCTCTCAGAATACAATATTCACCACCATCCATAGCCACGATACATATCCCTCATAAAAGAGGGTTTCCTTCTAGGGAAAAAAAACCCTAACATAATATCTACCGTTAGATCTATGACCTTATCATTAACGGTCCATATTTACAATGAAATTACAATATACTTTTACAAGGCAATTTTTGCTTCAGGGGCTTCGCCCCCGAATCCCCAATGGGAGCCCGCTTTCCTCCAGACCCCCCAGCCGAGAGGATAGGCCCTCCGGACCCCATAGAGGGCGTACCCCCCCTCTGCACTCCCCCGCGTGGAAGAGTGTACATACTTCTGGGGTGTAAATACCTCATGGGGTATAAACATGACTGAAAGTAAAAGACCTATAAATCAAGAAGATAATCAGGCTCCACAACCAACAATGATGAGACCTCCTATCCTTCAACTAAGCATTCAAGCATTTCTTTATTATATTGTGGGTCCCCTTTATTCAAAGATTAGTGTTTCATTTCTTTCTTGGGTGATCGTTGGGTGAAGCATCTAGAAGGTTTACATAAGGCTTTTATCTTTTACCCAACACCAACCCCTATGGGCCTTTATCCCCTTCTTCCCATAGAATGAGGGACAACCCCTTCTTGGGTCAGTATACCCTAAAATCCAAATAGATAAGGAAATGGAGGGGAATAATGATGGAAAGTGGTAAGTGTGGTCATGAATGGTATGATGGATCATTAAGGGAGTTCCCAGTAGCAAACCCATCCCCAAGGAACACCACTTACTAGGGAACAATGTCGACCACCAAGGCGAAGCAGGGAAAAAGGAATAATGTCCAAGAACATATCATGAAACATAGAGAAATCTAAGATAAACCATAATCAAATGGCTTAAATATTGAACTTATGCTCACCATAATACTAACTTGTACCTCATGGAGCATGGCCCACTGCCTTCCGGAAGCCAACTAATGTTGTGGATGTCATCTGAAAACCTGTGACCATTTGTGGTGGTGAGTGGGTTTTCCATCTGTGCAAAGAGTAATGATGGTCATGTAGTCTCTCGACACTCCATATATGTAAATTGAGGGCCTCAAGACATCATCTCCTTATTTATCCACAAAATGGGGATAACATGCTTAATGGGGGTTTTGAGGATTTTTCATATGCCTTGAGTCTTAAGCCATCTTCATTAATTTGTTTGTGATTTATACATTTACCCATTTTACTTATTAATACCTCAAATCATTGAATTCAAGTAATAGGTTGAGTGAGGAAGTCATCCAACTGAGTTATGACAGCAGGGGTTGAATGTAATCATCTTTGGGGGAAAAGTAAGAGTTAAGTAAGTATGGGAAAAGAGGAATTTTGGGTAGGAAAATAGAGTAGTTATAAAATTAGCAAGGAGGGATGAAAACCATAGTTGAGTGTGGGGAAAGAGTGGCCATCCATAGCCAGTATTGGAGACAACTTGCTGAAGCTAGAAATTATGTTGAGAATGATATTGTTATGCGTGTGAGAGATTTTTTGTTGAGAAAATTACCCAAGAGAAAATGAGCTTACTATGTGAGAACTCTTGTTGCTGTTGGATTTCCTCAAGCTCCCTAGTAGGGAGATCCTTGGATAGTCTGTGTTGGAACTTTGGAGGGGATGGGAATTATTTGAGGGACTATGGTGCAGAGAAGGAAATATCATCCCTTTGGTTGTGTAGATTGATGGGGAAGAGAGCTGGGTGGTTGGAATTTCTATAGGAGTTGTGTCACTATTTTTTTAGTGGATTTTGAGTTGTTACATTGGACTATAGACACCCATAGGAGCTTGTCCTTCCTTATGGATTCATAGCCCTAGCTCGGGGGTGACTTGTTGCTGAGAGAATCAGAAAAACAAAGTCTATGGTTGGGTGGAACATCCTTTGTCTACATCTATTTTTGTAAATAATTTTTAGAAGATAAGTGTTTTAATCACTGTGTTATTTATAGTTTTAATGCAATGATTGAATGTTCCATTTACTCTATATTTTGTATATATGAATGATGTTGTATGGGTTTAATTGTTGATGTGCATGTTTAAATTAGTTGTATTCATGAGGCTAATTATTAATGATATTTGCACAAGTGTGTATCTCATGTTGTTAATATTTCCACATTTAAATCGAATGATAGTCAATTTCATAGTAACATGGCTCAACCAAAATGGTAAGTTTGGCATGTTATAGCATGCCTCAGTGAGTAACTGGGAATATCAAATATTGGTATCCGAGACTTTGGTTCAACACTGGACTTGTATGGGATGAAGACTAGTGCAGTTTTGACAAATTCATTGTTGCAGAGCATTAGTCTCTATCTAATTTGCGAAAATGGTAAAATTCAAATTGAAAATTCCATAATTCTAGGTGAAATATGCATGTTATTTTGAAACATAATGTTGAATTGACAATCATTAGGACAAGTTCATCCATGGGAAGCTATAATGCCCTTCCTAGGGCTTCATAGTTAAACCGTGAGTTTGTAATCTAATTGACATTTTGTTTGCATGAAATCCTAATTTATGTTTTTGTTCTAGCGATTAAACAATTAAATTTCAACATCTCAATCAATTTACACAATTCATGTAGTCACCTAATACATTTTCAATATATAGATATATATATTTAACTTTCATCTACAGTAAAATAGTAAATTAGAAAAAAAAATACCTCTTGAAGAAGAACTTTGTCCTGACTATTGTTGTCTTTATTGTCTTCTTGAATTTGTTGACTACCTAAAAACTGAATCTTTACCTCCCATCCAGATAGAAACAAAGTCTCTCTGACTCCGTAGTTCCAAGCCCAAAATCCTAGCAACCAACCACCTTGTACACAACCATAATTTCTTTAGAACAAATTATTCTCGAATAATTTCTCCTCCCCTTCTCTCTCAAATGATCCCTCCAAATGACCAACTTCCCCTTCCTTATCCCCCCATCCACCTACTCCTTCCATCATAAATTCTCTATATACCATTAATACAATAAAATACTCATTTCCTTTATTGTTGCATTATTTAATCCTTTAATTAAATAACGATAACATCTAATTAGGTAAATAATCTAATTGACTTAATTAAATTAATGATTTAATTAACTTTAATACATTAATGATTTAAATTACATTACTTAATTATATTTATCAATTAATCCATTTGGGGCATTACATACACCCATGCTTCAAGAAACTTTGTCCTGAAGTTATGGTAATTCAAAATACAAGGATAATAATAACATTATTCATACATCTAGATCAAATAAACAATATCATCAATTTAATACAGTCATAAATACTAGTGTACTTCTGCAAGACATGTAAGTGTAGCTAAGACATGCATAACTCGTGCATGTACTAATGGAAATAATTAACACATCTAAAACAAATCATGTATGCTTCCAATCCAGTTAACAATGCAATTAACTTCATAATCATAGATGATTTTAGGGTGTAACATCCCGCTCTAGCTCACTGAGAAAACTTATTCTTTAAGGACACTTGCTCGCAAGTGATTTGGACTTTTATGATGTTAAACCATTTATACTTGATTATGATGCGATTGATAGACGACATGATGTTTTACCATTTGATGTAGACAGGTGCTATTGACTCAGTTTTATTGAGTGTGCAGGGTTTTTGACCTTGAGGATGCAGAGGCATCGGTGGAACCCCTTGGACTCTGGATTGAGTCAGGGAGTGTGTTTTTTGGGTTGATTTATTTACTGTGATATTTCATTGATTTGATGATTTGATGTTTACATGTTCTGACACGATTGTCGATGATGCAGGCTGACGATAGCTTGCCGACCAGAATCACATATGGAGTAAAGGGGCCACACACGAGTTCCAGAGAGGTTGAGGGAGAGGGGTGGACAACAGCCCTGCCACTGCTTACTAGCACTCCCGCCATGGCTCGAACTGTAGGTTAACGATTACCTAGTTCGAGAGGATCCACGATGCCGTGAGGGCAGACTGCGACAGTCGCTCACAATGATTCTAAGGGGCGCGTAATAAGGTGGGGGCCTTATTCCTTAGAGCCCTTAGTCTCCCACAAGTTCACCTGGCAGAGTGTTGACTCCAGGGGTTATAGATGTCTACCAATCAGTCCAGTGTGCGAGTGGCACCCTTGGAGCATGTGGTGCATCCTGAAGGGCACGTCGCACAAAATAAACACAAGAAGCGAGTGGCACCCTTGGAGCACATGGTGCATCCTGAAGGGCACGTCACGCAAAGGAAACGAACGAAGTGAGTGGCACCCTTGGAGCACGTGGTGCGTCTTGAAGGGCACGTCGCATTGATGAGGATGAAGGAAACAAACCTAAATAGCCCTAAGACATCAAACGCCTTAATAAATTCTTAAAACGACTCCCCTAAACAATTGTCGTCCAGTTCAAGATCTAAACCTAAGTCAAAAAAAAGAAACTTCTCTAAGATAAAAAAATTTCGTTTAACCTTAAGGAAAAAGGCCCTAACTCTAACTCTAAAAAGAGCCTAACCCTAATTCTAAATGAAATAGCTCCTATAAATCTTGACCTAATCCTATACCCAAATATCATTATTAATAGCAATTAACCCTAATAACCATTAAAATAATTAAGCAAAACATCATTATGAGATTTTAGGCTAGAGTTCGCACCTCAATGCAGTGCAAGGAGAATACAATTTTTAGAACGTACTTGAGCTCTAGTTCTTGGATTTATTAACATTAACTTCATCCAACTACAACCAATATATCAACGGATACAAGATTTCATAATCTTTTTCAACCATTTAACTTTTAATGAACTCATAGTTCCTTTATTCAAATTGAAACATAACTTTTCTTAAAAATAAAAATATACATAAATACAGTTTTAGTTAACTCAGACAATAAATTTCATTGAAGGCCTCTCCTTCTTTAAACACAACCTTCAATGAGAGTTCATTAACATATTGAA
>ML787040.1:85633-116527 GCA_009831015.1 Picea engelmannii
GGATCTACTTCAGCCGTCCGGAAAAAGGTTGGTTTATTCTTCTCTTGTATGCATGTGAAGAAAGGGGTTTCAGATTCGGGTAGAAGGTCAAAAGTTAAGTCTTAAGGGTCATTTTCTGCGTATAAGTTTAGAGCCCTAGCTTACTAGTCCGTAGGGTAGAATACCCCACAACAGAATGTTTGGAGGGTTTTCTTTAAAACTTAAATTAAATGTGATTAGGGAAATAGGGGGTCTCAAAACTCTATAAAAGAACGGGGGATGAGGGGAAAAAGGGGATGGGTTGTTAGGTATCATTATGCTGCCGAATTTGGACTGGACTGATTTCTTGTGAGGAGTTGGGATTTTCTCAGCTGGGATTAGAGTGGTAGCTCAGCCTTGGAGGCGAGTTGGGAAGCTAGGTATACCATCTGGACTATGTGTGGCCCCTTTGCGGCTCAGGGGGCTAAGGGGGAAGCAGAGTACCCCAAGCGTTTGGGTGGGAGGTATCGGTGTAGTCTCTACGGTCGGCGAGTGGGAGCGGCACAGAGCAACAACGCGGGGTAGTGTCTTCGAGTTATTCACCGCTAGTCCCAGGTACGCATGTGCATTGTTTAAAAAAAAAAAGAGAAAAATGTTTGAGTTGTATATGAATTCTTGATGGATTAAATTTAGGATGATTATGTTCCCTTTGTTATTCTCTGCGTTGTTGTTTATCTCGGCGTGGGCTGTTTTTAAATATATATATATATATATATATATATATATATATTGCGTTGGGGTTTAAGTGCTTGCGAACCTAATTTTTGGCATGTATGTCGTTCTTGACTGGGTAAATTTTTATAATTATTGTTCTGACTGTGAAAATTATTTAATCATCGTTCTGGACTGTGTAAATTTTATTGAATGTGCGGGACTGTGTAAATTCCTTCAAATTATTGTTCTGAAAGTTTTAAATCTACTGTGGGCATTTGATTTTTTTGGTGGGTGTTTTAATTCCACTGAGTATTGTTTGACTGATGAGTATTGTTTTGAATGCTGGCGGGTGTTTTAAATATACTGTGGGCGTTGATTATTTGGTGGGCGTTTTAAATCTACTCAGTATTGTTGAATGTTGAGTATTGTTTGAACGCTGGTGGGCGTTTTAAATATACTATGGGCGTTTGATTTTTTGGTGGGCGTTTTAAATCTACTGAGTATTGTTTGACTGCTAAGTATTGATTTGAATGCTGGCGGGCATTTTAAATCTACTGTGGGCGTTGATTATTTGGTGGGCGTTTTAAATCTACTGAGTATTGTTTGAACGCTGGTGGGCGTTTTAAATCTACTGTGGGCGTTGATTATTTGGTGGGCGTTTAAAATCTACTGAGTATTGTTTTGAATGCTGAGTATGGTTTGAATGCTAGTGGGCGTTTAAATCTACTGTGGGCGTTGATTTTTGGGCGTTTTAAATCTACTGTGGGCGTTGATTTTTTTTTTGGTGGGCGTTTTAAATCTACTGTTGGCATTGATTATTTGGTGGGCGTTTAAAATCTACTGAGTATTGTTTTGAATGCTGAGTATGGTTGAATGCTGGTGGGCGTTTAAATCTACCGTGGGCGTTGATTTTTGGGCATTTTAAATCTACTGTGGGCGTTGATTTTTTTTTGGTGGGCGTTTAAAATCTACTGTGAGTGTTTTCTTACCTTCTGTTGTGGGCGTTTTATCTACTGCAATGTGATAGTAAATCAGATGGTAAAGACCCTGTTCCTTTAGCGGATGATGCTGGAACTTACTATTATGGATAGCCCAAATTGTACAGTATTGGGTAAAAGCAACGTTATTGTAATTATTATTGTTATAGCAATATGTAAGAGCTAATTTCATTTTATTGGGTTGTTCTAGTTCGCAGAGGTAATGGTGTTGTTTTAAAAATAAAGGGAGGTTAGGGTTAGACTATATTAAGATGTAATCGACTGTCTTCCCAATTGCATCATTATGGCAGTAGAATGTAATACACTGTCACCTTTCCGAAATCTTGAATATTCTGTTACATTTCGGTAATCCATCCCATTTATTGATTAATGCGTGAATGATTGTGTTTGAAGTAGTTACAGTAATGGTGACAGTTAGACATTTAGATTTATGTAATCTTGAATGTTCCGTCACCATAGATAAATTTTAATTCGAATCTGTTTATTTTAATTCAAGAATGAAGGTGAGATGTAACAGACAGAGTGTTTGCGATAATTAAAATATTTCGAAGCCTAGTTGGTGAGTGTATTTACTTAAGAAGGGACTTATATATGTGTAACCATTTATTTAAGAAGGGATTTGTGTTATGTACCCATTTTAAGAAGGAAACTATTTATGCCTGGATTATTGTTGTAAGGTATAAGGGTAACGACCTTATGATATAGTGTCTTGAGTCACATGAGAGTATTGTTCTTATAATATAAATCATAGGTAATATTAGGGTTAGACCATGTCAATGTAATGTTGTGGATAAATTAGATTGCTAAGTTATGGTAAATTATGTAATGGCATTGTTACCTTACCGTAAATTAATCCATTGTTATTGTAATATGTATGGATAATTTCATTAAAATATATTGTTGGTAATATGTAAAGGTAGTACTTTATTGCAATATAAATTAAAGATCTAAGGTTGGTGTTGATGACTTGATAGGTAATTTGTTGTTATTTTAATGGCAAGTTATTGTAAAATAAGATAATGGCAATCTTAATTTATCGTCTGCTATTGAAATTTCATTGTTGGTGACGACACATAAAATATAAGGTATTGAACTAAGTATCATGGATTATTACATTTTGGTAAAGGGGATTGCATTTATTTCAATTCCCATTAATTTACAATTGGTTGGATATCTCGTCGATTAATGGAATTAATGGAGTAAGTGGTCTGTGATCATTTCCATTGAGTCGTAGAAACTTACCTTGTCTTAACCACGTTTGGTCGGCATCAGAGTCCTTCTGACTTGCGTATTCCATAGAGGTCGAGGTGGTCTGTTGATTTTGTTGTACTGGGTGGTCTTGCATTGCTTGGTTTGCTTGTGTCGGGCGGGATGTAGACACCTCCATGTAGCCTAGTATATGAGCCTCTGTGTGTGATTATTTTGGTGTAAGAATCATGTGCCGTATCAAGAGTCTCAAGCCCTTTAAAGGCAGGGTTTCCACTCTTGTGACACATATGATGGAGATTACTAGTTTCTGCCTGAGCAGTCGGCCAGGAGCCTATCTGACCTTCTCTCTCTCCGGAGCAGAGAACTAAGATTAAACGCCCTGCTTTCCTGTGCAGAAATAGTAAAATCTACTACTATGGATTCTTCCTTCTGTGTTCATACTGTGCATAACCCAGTGTGTCGTTAATTCTTGCAGTTACTTGTTGTGCGCCTTGTATCTATGGTCGTTAATGCTTGCAGTTACTTGTTGTGTGTCGGATGTCTATGATCATTAATACTTGCAGTTACTTGTTGAGCACCTTGTGTCTTCTTGTTGTGATCGTCGTGGTTGCGTCTTGTTAGTCATCGGGTGGTGACGTAGAGTCAAGTGTGTATGTTCCTTGTTACACACGTGCACACACCTTAACAAAAAAAAAAATTGCACTTGATAGAGAGTTGTTGTCGTAACGAAGAGGTTCGTTACATAGGGGCTAAATGTCGCCATTGGGATAATTTTCCATGGTTTTTTCCAAAAAAATATTCATCAGTTTCCATATTTTCTAAAAATGATTCTCCCAAATTCCATAGAATAAAATGATTTTACCTTAAAAATCGCCAAAATTTTATAGAAACTATATAAAATCCTTGAAATTTGAATATTTTTACAAAACTATCGTCAATCATTTTACATTTTCCATATTAAGGAGTAGTAAGATTAGCCTAGGTTTCTACTTTTTAATATAGATTTCCATCCTTAAAATTATCCTTGTTCACAATGAATAAATCAACCATTTACAATTATAATAACTTAGAAAAAAACAACATTTACCTAGATAATTGTAATTTAGTTAAGTTATATATATATATATATATATTCTCAGAACAAGAGAAGATCAAACACTTCTACTATAAGATTAAAACCCCACACATTATCAACTACTTTTAATCATCTTGCCTCCCTAACCTACTTCCATATTCCATCCCTATCCTTCCTCCGTTGGACTATCCTGGAGTGTCAACTATATTGACCTAACTCCAGATAGAACCCGTAAGAGGAAGTGTCAACTACCTTGACCAAGATTCCCCAATATGCAACTGACAATCATCATCACATGTCTAGGGTAGCGTGACCTAAAACCATCCTCCCATGACTCCAGGTTTCAGAGGATACACAGTGGGAAATGCCTCCACCACTCTTGATAGAGCTAGGTTCGACACCCTATCATGGACCATATGGTGGCACTTTATTGATGGGATTTTGTCATTGTATATTCAGTTTCAAGCAGTCTTGCTACCTAAAAAACCTACACTTCCCCACATATCATAGCAATGCATTTGAACCAACGTAATTTAACATACACATATTCATACCATATTCTTTCTTGGTCGATGTTCATGACATCAACCATTTATTACCATCATCCTTAAGCTATTTGTATGGAATGCCAAAGTAGTATAGGGTGTATCATAGAAAAGAGTGATGTTTATTAAAAGGTGGGTAAATTTCATACTTAAAAGGGAATAAGATTTTTTTTGAATTATATGTATTTATTATTTTTGTGGTTTAGTAGTTGTAAGAAAGTGTTTTAATATTCTAAATTTAAACCATTTTTTTCAAGGAAACTTTCACTTAGAGAAAAGTTTGTAATTACTTCCCTATGATTTATGGATGGTAAACGTGGTAAACCGTCAGCCTTGATTACAAATTCTAACTTCGGGGCGATTAAAAGAGTCGAACTCGTGACCTCCCGAACTTTGTGGGAGAGATAAGAGGTCTCACGTCTGGCTCATGACCACTTGAGCTAACACTCAAGGATAAATTCAAGTGAGCTTTTATATGAGAAGAAAAATATTTGATTTTTCAAAAATGTTTTTTCTTGTCATAAAAAGGATTTGATTTAAATGAGTTAGGAGAATTATAAGGGTGAAATTTTATCATTGGGTAAAACTTAACAGGTTGAAAGATTAACGAGTTGAATCTGCATGCCTCCACGAGAAATAGTTTTTTCTCTAGTATTAATCCCAATAGTTTTTTCTCTAGTATTAATCCCAATCATAGAGGGAAATATTTTCACTAGACTATAGTTCGACAAAGGTTTTGGTTGGGAGATGCTTGATTTGATTGAGAATGAGGAACTACTACATATGGGAGAAAAAAATGACATCGTACTCTGACAGTACCGACAAAATCGACCATACTATCGGATTTTACTTGCATTTTTTGTATTTTAAAAAAAAAACCCGATGTTCGTCGACTATCCTACTAAAGGGAATTTATCGTCGAATATCTGACGATTGACCAGGTCAATGATATATGTGTCGCCATACCGATGTTTGACGAAGTCAATATTTTTGTCTGTTAAACAACGTCTCTTTGGTCAACAACCATCGAAAGTTAGACAAAAAAGTGATATATAATTAAAAAAAGTTCAAACTATTAGAGACGTTTGACGTTGTTGCTATACTAGTGAAGGTTTGCAGAGATTATAGGGGATTTTTTTTGTTAGAATACAATTTTTATTTTTTATTTAGTTAATTGCATTACAAACAATTAAACTACTGAGGTTGATTTTTGAATATAATCATCACTGAAAGTTTGGTAAGGAAAAATGTCACATAACATTCCTCTAGGAGGCCAAGGAGATGTGAGATTTTCATTGGAAGCTTTGGGTGATTGAAAATGTTATTTCCCTCATAAAATATGTAGGGGCTATAATAGAAGGAGACTTTTAATAAAAACAACTAAAATACATTGTAGAGAGTATGGACACCTTGAAGGCAGGCATGAATATCATCCCTTGGTAAGTTATTCATTATATGTCTTTATATTGTATATTGTTTTTGTAAACGTTTATATGTTAAATGTACAAGAAAAATAACATATTCGATTTTCTTTATGGATATATTCCACGTACACAAAAAAATGAGAGTAAGTTAAGAAGAGAAGAAGTAGACATAAGATGTAGATTTTAATTAGGGTTTAGGGTAGGGTTTAATGGTTAAGGAGTTTAAGGTTTAGGGGTATAGGTGTAAGGGGTTATGGGTTAAGATTTTACTAGTTTAAGGGTTAATAAGGCCATATTAGGGAGAAATGGTTAAGGGGTTAATAGGTTAGGGTTTAGGGTAGGTTTAGGGGGTTTAGGTCCTAGGGTATTTAGAGATTAATGGTGTTTTAGGGAGTAGGGGTTCGAGGTTTAGTATTTAAGGGGTTTAGGATTATGGATCAAGGGGTTAGGGGTTAATAGTTTAGGGGCTTAGGGGGTAAGGGGTTATTGGTTAAGGTTTTAGGGTTGAAGGGTTTATGGGTTAGGAAATAAGGGCTAAGGGGTTAGGGGTTTAAGGGCGTAGGGGGAATGGGGTTAAGGTGTTAATGATTAGGGGGGTAAGGTATGAGGGGTTAGGGGATAGGAGTTAAAGGGTTAGGGATTAATAATTTAGAGGTTACGGGTGGGTTAATGGTTAGGGATCAAAGGGCTCTATAAGATCTCAACCCCTTATAAACCGTGGTCTCCAAGTTGTGGGAAATTTTTCATCGACTTAAAATTCATGGTCACTAAGTGAAATAAAGGAATAATATGACATAATGATGAAGGAGTGATAGGAATAGGTTTTTTTTTTGTTGTGACTATATATCTCACAAAGTGTCTCTCTTTATACATGTCAAGAAAAGTAACATTTTTCCTATATTTTTTCATCATATTCATTAAAATCTTGATAAATTGCACAAGCTTGATCATTGATTTGTTGTCTTTGTTTCTCGATCTCACCTAAGCTAATTTCTTGATACAGAATACCAAATCCTAAGTACCCCTAACCCTTGGATGGCCAATAACATGTTAACCCCAAAGCCCTTATCCCTTGATCCCTTATAAACCCCTGAACCATTAAGTACCCCTATCATTGACCCCTAATTACCCCTTAAACCCTAACCCCTAACCCTTGCATCACTAATGCATTAACCCCTAATACCTCATCTCTCAAACCATTATAAATTAAACCGTGGTATCCAAGTTGGGTTGGGGGAAGTTTCCATCCACTTAACACTTGTGGTATCCAAGTGAAATGAAGAAATAATATGACATAATGAAAAGTAACATTTTTCATATATTTTTTCAACATAATCATAAACATATTGATAAATTGCACAAGCTTCATCATTGATTTGTTGTCTTTTTATCTCTCTCTCACCGATTAAGTTGGCTGATCCATATACAACACCAAATCCTAAGTACCCTTGACCCTTGGACGACCAATAAGTTGTTAACCCCTAAGCCCTTATCTCTTGACCCCTTATAAACCCCTAAACCATTAATTACCTCTATCCTGGACCCCTGATTACCCCAGCTTAAACCCTAACCCCTTAACCCCTAACCCTTGGACCACTAATGCATTAACCCCTAATCCCTAATATCTCAACCCTTTATAAATTAAACTGTGGTCTCCAAGTTGGGTTGGGTAAAGTTTCCATCCACTTAAAAATTGTGGTATCCAAGTGAAATCAATAAAGAATATGACATAATGAAGAAGGATAAATAAGAATATGTTTTTTTTTGTTGTTGTGACTATATATCTCACAAAGTATCTCTCTTTCTACATGTCAAGAAAAGTAATAATTTTCCTATATTTTTTCAACATATTCATAAACATCTTGATAAATTGCAAAAGCTTCATCATTGATTTGTTATCTTTGTTTCTCTCTCTCACCTAATCTATATTTATCTTTGTTGTCATTGCTTTCCTATATTATATTTTTAAACATTTGTATCATTTAAATATTTGTTATATATTGTAACTCTCCCTCTGTTACGACTAGGAAAAGCAAAGCAAAATAAGTAATTGTTTTTTAAAGCATTAGGAAATTAACGTCAACATATAATTCATAACTGTGCATAATCAAACAACATCATAATCAAAATCATTACAAGAGAATCATCGTCATGATCAATAATGGTGCCACCAATGCATCAACATAAATGATAGCGACACCTGACGAACACATAAACATAAATAGCGACGTAGTTCAACACACCAAAACCCACTGAAGCACATTATAAACAATGATAAGCCAGATACTAAATATTAAAATGACTACCCACCCATCCTACTTTGCAAGGTTAGGACCTCCAATACACATAAGCAACGCTCAAGCCCATGATTCATATAATTTATTTTTACCACTTAAGGTCTCAGGGTTGGTGATTGTTCTGAGGAACAAGGAGGTGTCTAAATCCCACTAACAGAATCAAGTCGAAAACTAACTAGATCAATCAATCAACATCATTATTGTTCATGGCGTGAGAGAATTTAAATACTCAATCATTCATACATCGATATTATTCATGCCGCAAGAGAAGTCTAAATACTCAATCAACCATACAACCATATTATTCACGACGCATGAGAAATCTACTTTATTTTGCATGGCGCAAGAGAATATAATTACTAAATCAATCATATGTCAACATTATTCTAAAGGCGCAAGTGTAATCAACTTTAATTTATAAGGCGCAAGAGATTATAAGGGCTTAATCAATCATATAACAACATAAGTTAAGGCGCAAGTGAAATCAACTTTATTTTATTTTCATGGTGCAAAAGCAAACATCTATTTAATTTCAAGGCGCACGATTAATCAATTACTAAATTAAACAATAAATCAACATTATTTTCAAGGTGCACGCATGATCTAATTAATAAATTAAACATAAATACACATTCCTTCCAGGGCGTGCAACTAATCAAATTCTGAATTGAATAATAAATCAACCTTGTTTATTCATGGCGCGATAGGATGTTCCACTACACTTAACTTTTTCAAGTAGCCAATAATATATTAGAAAAAAATATTGTCAGGGACTAATAATTATTTAAGGGTAAGGGTTTTTCAAGGTTTTAGCATATACAATAATAATAAACCTGTTGTTGAATGATTGTGTCAAAATTGAGTTAGAAAGTGTTGGAGTTGGTCACAACAACATAAGGAATAGTGTATGCTATTGGAAGATTTGTTTGTCGAAGATCAAGGAGTGTGGGTAATTTTATCCAGGTTTGGCATGTGGGACGCCACAACTAGTCCTGGTGTTATGATCCATGAGATCATTCTTAGGTCACTCTATCATTAAAATAATGTTATTGTGAATCACAGGGAGTTTCATGGAGATCAATATTACATGGTGCATAGATTTAATAGCCCACATCTTTTCCCCATGTTTGTATGTAAGAGTTTGACCATCCCTCATATTTTTCCTCTGTGAGAGAGAACTACAATGAAGCAACCCTTTCATGGCGGATACAACGCATCGTCATATCTTTTATTGCACTACCTTCATCGTATGTTGTGATCCACAATCATAATTTATGTTGTATCTGGACTATAAATTTTTTGCACGATCATTGTAAGAACCTAATATGGACGCATTGGCTTCAATACCCACACCATTACTCCTTCCGTAAAGTTATTAATTTTTTGGGCAACATTACTTGCACTACAAATCTCATTTAAATTTGTTGCATGATCAATGTAAGCAACTAATCTGGACTCTTTGTCTTCAATAACCACGCCATTCCTCCTTGTGCGGTGTTCTTTATCTTCAATAACCACGCCATTCCTCCCTGTGATGGGTTATTATATTTTTTGGGAACATTAATTTTGGGATATCGTGAAGCATACGCCATTCCATTCAAGCGTGCTTGTCTAGGCTTGGATTCCAAGACTGTGACGATCCCATATTCAATTCGTTGTTCAAAATATTTATGATCATCATATACTGGCGTTTACTACATGAATTAAATAATGTTTAGTTCACTTTCTTTTACACTTTTTGAACATCACATTGATGAGCTATCAATCTTATTGGGACCCACAAATGTTTGCTTACTTCTCAAAGTTTTTATTTCCATTTTCTGAGTTTTTAATGCCATTTTCTTATTTGCAGATGATACTATATTATCATAAGATCACAAAGATGAAACACATATATGAATCCTTAAATATTTAAGGGAATTACAATCCACATACACTAAAAATATGCAGAGGTAAATACTTAAATCCTTAATGGAATCGCAATCCAGATACAATAAAATTGCAGAACAATTATGATGGAAAAATAGAGGCGCTAGGTGAGTTATTATGTACTAGTGCAAGAAAATAATATAGAAAAATGCAGAGATTACCCCCAAATTGAAAAAGGGAAAACAATGAATAAGAAATCAAGATTTAGTTGGGAGTTAAGATTCCAGACTCGTTAGAAATTCCTCTCTACAATACACAATCATCAAGGAAACTTTCCAGTCCAATAACATAAATCCATTGCCACTATCAACAATTCTAAAAACCATCTATACAATAAAAACTTAATACAATGAAAACTCAAAATGAAAATACCGTAACCGATGAAGAGAGGCTTGATGACAATCCTTGGTGACTGGAGTTCCATTCCTTCGTCCACTTACTAACCGTTGATACTTCACCGGTACCTCCCAGCCAACGCTAGGGATAATATTCTTCCCCCTTAACCCCCCAAGCTGCAAAGGGGCCACACACACACCCAGCTAGAATTATTCTAGCTCCTAGCTCACCTTGCAAGGTAGAGCCACCACTCTCTCTCAAGATGGGTATCCCAACTCTCACAAGTAAAAACAATCAAAATTTTTACATCGTAACTTTTCCCATAACTAGTCTCCCTTTATCCCTTTTTCCCATTTTCTTTATAGAAGTTTCCTCCATGACACCTTTCCACTTGCACATTTAATTCACTTTTTAAATAATTAATTAAGAATTATTTCCCCCATACACATGTCACCCTTTCCCTTAGTTGTACAAGTAAATCCACACTTTATTTTAATATAATCGATCATATGTCACATATGCATGAATGAAATACTCAAATCAACATAATCCACTCCCTGACTCAATACGGAGTCCACGGAGGTATATTGATGCCATCGACATCCCAATCTTTCAAGTGTCCTGCACACTCAGGGAAAACTCATCAATAGCATCTGTCAATACGCATATAATCAATAACATAACACCATAATCCTTCAATATCATCATAAAGATCAATAAACGAAACAGATAACCACATACTATAACCGGATCACTTGCATGCAAGTGTCCTCAAAGAATAAGTCAATAACATGTGATCGCAAGAGAGGGATGTTACATACACCCCCTCTTGTTTTAAACTTCATCCGGAAGTTGTACAATATATAAAATGCAGTAATTAAAGCATCTGAAAAAATCTATATGTCTAACTATCAAATAAATATGGAAACTGTTGGCACATATCATATGTGCCCTCCTAGGTAGTCGAGTGTGGACTATAATTGTCCCATTGGACCTTGACCTGATTGACTGTTTGACATCATAGATATCAAATGCGATGTTCCATAATGTAGATTGGCTCTGCCGTGAGTGCACCCTCTTTTGAAACTGCAAGGAACTCATGTCAATTTCATGTGTAGGATCACTAACATAATGTCACAAACAGATACAAGAAAAACATCGTGCATATGCCTCAAAGAATCAGGCAAGGCTAGTTGATAGGCCACGAGCCCTTTCTTTTCCACAACTTCGAAAGGTCCCACAAACCTAGGAGAGATTTTATCTCTTACACATCAAAAATACTAACTTTGATAGTGTCGCAAGTGTCGTCATTACAAGGGTCGCAAGTGTCACATTTTTCTCACAAGTGTCGCAAGTGTCAAGCAAAGCATACTTCCATGATGCCTATGTCATACTTATAACGACATCAAAAAGGCATTTGAAACACCTCAAACACTTGATTTGGAAGAAGAGGAATGGTTAACTGGAGTTATGTACCTCTTACCATCTGAAAGAACCATTGAATTTGGGTTTTTAGAGGAGAGCACTCCCCTATACCTCTCTCAGGAGTGTTGGTGCCCCCCTATAGTCTATCTGGGAGTGTTATAACACTGTATGAGCCATTTTGAAGGAGATCTCCTAATCTCAGGAGTGTTGGCACCCCCCTATACACTACTAGGGAGCGTTATAATTCTCTGACAACCTTTTTAAGGGAGCGCTACTTATTCTGGGAAACAGTTGGTTTGTTGAGAAGAATGGAGGAAAGATCTTTTCAATCTTGGAAGGTAGTTGGATTCAAATCTCTAGTCCAACCATGATCTTAGGGAAGATCCCTAACTCAAGGAGGAAAATCCTCAGCTCACCCCAATGATATCTCAAGTGGTTGAGCCTCTCCAAGGCTATATAAACAAGCTTTCTCATGGTGAAAAGGGGAGCTGGATGAATAATGATACCACACTTATGATCTCATAAGTGATATTTGGGGAATGATTGGAGGCATGAAACCTATGATCTCATAGGAAACACATAGTGAAGTCGAGGCTAATCAGCGAAGCTATCGTCATTTCGATCGTGGAGCTTTTGAGAAAGGGTTAGGCAAGGAGAACTTGACGAAACTGCTACATTCCATCTATGGCTATAAGTAACGTTTTGTCCTCATTAATGTAATATGCTTGGCCTGTTTCTTTCTAATTCGTGTTTGAAATTACATGAATTTGTCTCTAAGTAGATAGGTCTACTTCGAACTAATCTCGATAGAATAGGAAGTGGTTGTACTTTGTTTGTCTACAGGGCTTATTGAGGAGCTCAAGATTGGAGTTCAACTCGGAGCGTGTAGGGACAAACACCAGTAAAAGGTACATCTTTCCTCCTTCCTCTTCATGCATTAGTTTGTGTAGACCTAAAAGGAAGTTAGTGACCATGATAAGCAATTTCTATCTTAGATTCA
This sequence comes from Picea engelmannii, assembly GCA_009831015.1. Lineage (NCBI taxonomy): Eukaryota > Viridiplantae > Streptophyta > Pinopsida > Pinales > Pinaceae > Picea > Picea engelmannii. The sequence continues at coordinate 98,544 of ML787040.1, forward strand.
AGATTCTATCTCTTTGAGGAGATCTACCTGTCCGTAGGAAGATTTTCCTTCAATAGAAACTCGCTACTCCACTGGAGAATCGAATCGAAACTTTTGGTTTTGGTTTTTCCTCATAGACCTTGTCTTACCCTTGATTGTTTTCATACCTTGTTCACCCCATATGTTTGATTTCATATGCTGATTGACTCTTTACCCCATCACATTCATCTTGCTTGTCAAAATTTGATCGAAATTTTGAGTTTTTTGGACTTTTTTTGAGTTTTAGGACACCAACGCTCCCCTGCCTTGTTAGCAGGGTGCCAACACTACCTTAAGGTGTTGGAAAGAGCTTTATAATTCCCTGGTGTCCCTTATACCAGAGCGCTAGCCCCTTTTTGCTTAAAATATTTTCAAAAATTGTATTTTTTGAGATCCAAACCCTATTTTTTACTTGCTGAGTTGCTTTGTGATTCAATGCTTATTCCCATTGAACTTTGAAATGATTCCTCCTAAGAAGTAAACACCTTTTTGTTCAGATTTTATGCCCTTCTTCCTTATTTTTGAGTTTTTGCTGTTGAGAGCTTGAAATCAATCCGCTGTTTTTTCTCTCATATCCGACTGAGCGGGAACTCTAGTGAAGGATAGCTGAAGTCTGTGACTCTTCTCACTTGGTTTTTTAAGGTCATAGTTTTTAAATAGCTCTCTTTTGTGTGAGTTGTTTGATTTTGATTTGTTATCTTTGTTTTCTATTTTCTTCTTGCTTCAATCATAGCAAGAGAGTGTGTTTCATGTGTGCGAAATTTGATCATGCTTGTCTGAATCTCCTTGATCTGAAAAGGTAGTTAGTAGGAGAAGTTTTGCATTGAATTAATCAGCATTCGCATACAAATGAAAAAAGATACATTTTAGTGATTGGTTCGCATATTAGAAGGCATTTTTTGAAAATGTTTTAGCATTGCATTGGATTCGATTGAGAACCAATTGATTTGAGGACGTTTCATATTAGTGTTTGAAAGTGAAAATGACTCTTCTTCTTTCCCTTAAATAGGCATTCATTGAAAAGAAATGATTGCTTATCATATTTCATGCATCTTTTTGGGAATTGAGTCCTCATTCCATCAGTTTCACTTTCATACACCCTTTGAGTAAAGAACAACTGTAAAATGAACGCTAATTAAAAATTATCTAGAACATTTTTGTTTTTAGGATCTTCCACCAGTAGTAGACTAGGGTTAGCACTTTGGATTAGGCTGTGAGTACAACTCTCCAAAGTTTTCAAAACAAACATTAGCATCCTGAGTTAGGGAGAGTCAAATCCAATTGTCATATTGGTTTTCTGGGATCCCCCTCTCACACAGGGGTTATGCACGATGTCGCATTCGGGAAAATTATGAAGATTATTCCTCCATGGTTCAACTATTTGTAGTGGTCGGATCGTATATTAGGGGTCACTTGAAGGTATACCCACGATTATGTGTGGGAGCCTTTAGGGTTAATTTAAGACTTTTTATCCTGCCCATACGTTTCGGATCGGACTGTCGACTGTACCCGCCCAGGGATTCACTGCAAATTGGTGTCTTTAGTTGCCATAATCTTTAGGTACTTACACAAGGTCACGGTGAAGGGAAGTCTCACTATACCTGGAGTAGACATTGGTCAAACTCACTCGGGCCCCTTGGAGGGTAAATCCACAATTACTGCGTGGAAGCTTGCACCAAGGCGAAATTTCATTAAGCAGGTCACCATTGTAACTATTCCACCATATCCCAGCCCCTTCTTGACTTGATCACGCAACGTTGGATTTCATCACCAACTAGTACAATCATCGAGAGAAGTTTTTGTTTTCTTGGTTGATTCCTATATTTTATTAGCGTATGTTGTTTCTTTTTGTTAGTTAGCCCTAGATTTTCAGTGTGTTCTGTTATTCTCCACAATTGAGCCCATATATGATCAAGGGCTTCGTTGATCATGTAGGATGCAAGGGTTGCCTCCGGAAGGCTATCAACCCTTACCTCCTAACCCTCCAGAAGACATCTACCATAGAGAGGTAGAAAATCCATCTAATGCTGGAAGTTCTATTGCTCCTCCGTTAGATAACCAAGAAGACGCTTTGGTTACAGCTGCAAATCCCACTACATCTGTGTCGGTAACCCCTCTTGAACCACTTTTAGTTCGTTTAGACTCCCTTGGGAACGTCATAGACGAAGAGGTCCCACGATTACCGAAGAGGATTTTTATCGAAACATAAATGGGATCCATAGAACCAATCTTTGGTGATGAGTATAGGACTCCTGTTCATCCTAGCACTACAGTAGAAAACAATCCCACACCTGCTCATTTCGTATGGAGGACTTCATTGGGATGAAATATCTATGAACATTTTGAATCTATTCGACAACCCTTTCATTCTCATGACCCTCCTAGTGAAACAGGACCATCCGGTCAAACCATGATTCACCCAGTCGATCAGGTTATCAAACCTACTGTCACACTAGCACAAGTCCATCCTAATGCTGGACTCATCACCTCTACTCATCTCCAAAGCACTTCAATATCTACCCCCGTTTCTACAATCTTTTACTCTATAGCTCCACATGTTCCACATGATCTTGCTGGGACATCTTCTCACCCGAGAACACAGACCCCTGTTGTCCAAACACAATTGGATGGAGGGAAACCACCATCCAATACACCTTTCCCTCCTGGAGGACTACCTTTAAATGGTGGGCCTACCCCTCCCGGGGGACATCCCCGTTTTCATGCTCCTCCTGGAGGGAAACCTCCATTTTCCAGTCATACCCTGGTCATAAATCCACCACTGGAAGGGGGGAAACCCTAGTTTGCTGGAAACTCCTCACAATCTTGGGGAGTATCTTCAAGAGGCACTTTTACTCAACCCCACGTTAGGGGGAACTTGTATAATAACCCACTAGGAGGAGTATCCAATCCTGTCCCTTCCAGAACATCTTACGGGCATGCTTATCCGAGTGGCATCCCAAACACCACCTGGAGTTCTCTGGGACCACAATCTTATCCTCCTCATGGGCCTCATGTGTATCCACCTCTGGGATCTACTCCTTACTATTCTCAAAGGAAAAATGTTTATCCTCCTCACGGGAAAATAAATCACCCGACCTATAATGTTCATAACCCACCAGGTTATGCCAATGTTTCTCATGCACCATCGAATCCTTCTTATCCTGGCCAACAACAACCGTATGTAGGCAGACCTACTAGTTACAACTATACACCTAACCCAGTCTATGGTCCTACTAGTGTTCCTATGCCGCACCAGTATCATTCGCACATTAACCGATAGCTACCTTTCCTTACGAATCTGGATCTCCCAGACTTGTCTCGGTTAACTAATGATCCTATTTCTCATTCACTGGTTTGGCCAGTCATTCCAACTAAACTTCCTTCTGATATTCCGAAACTTGACGGAAACCCTGGTGAAGATACGAACAACCATGTGATGACTTTCCATTTGTGATGTTCATCAAACTCCCTCATGGATGATTCTATACGTTTGCATATTTTCTAGAGAACACTTACTGGTTCAGCAGTAAAGTGGTATATTGAACTACCATGTGCTTGTTTTCAGATTTCAATTCCCTTGCCATGTCTTTCCTCATGCTTTCAACTGCCTATTCACTATGAGACGGGTACTGAACTCTTGACCTCCCTTCATCAAACTAACTCTGTGCATATCTCTAACCATATTCATGAGTGGAGGCGACGACGAAGGATGATCAAGGCAATCATTCCTGACATACTATTGGTTGAATGGTTTACTAAATCACTGTTACCCCCAATCGCTCGTGATGTCGCTATGGGTGGTTCGTTCATAGAGGAACAAGCCATTGCTCGGGCTCAGCATTTAGATTTGGTTTATTTCCAATCTGGTAATTTGTATGATTTGCTTCCGAATGTTGCTCGAGCTAATATTGATCCTTCTAAGCGATCATCCTCATCTCATGCAGATGGTGTTATTGGTTCCGTCAAAACTCAATCTTTTTCCAAATCCACTACACCTTCCTCTACCTCCCCCCAAAATCATATCTCTAAGGTGAATGAAGTTCAATATTCCCCTTCACAACAATCCAGAGGTAAGAACAAGACAAAGAATAAATCAAAAAATAATAATGAACAACCAAAAAATCAAACACCTGCTACTGAAAAGCAACCACAACGAAAATTGAAATTCCCGTGTATCATTTGTGGTGATGATCACTACACTCGAGATTGTCCACTTCCCAATGAAGTGGCCAAAATTTTCCAAGGAAAGTCACAACCCACTGTGCTTACTCAACCTTCTCCACAGCAGCAATCCACGGTTGCTCAAACCCCCTCTCCGGGGGGTAGTTCTAATGATCTTCATGATGAGGCCTCATCGAGTGCACATATTTATATGTTTAATGGGATCAATTTGACCACTCTCTTTAAGACATATGACACACCAGGTAACCTTGACAAAGGAAAAGACACTAATGGTACCGGTACTTTACCAGATCCATCATCATCCTCTGTCAGTCCTCCATCGGTTAATCCTCCGTCTGGACCACTTCAGATTGAGAAACCCACGTTTGACTCTATTTTATGCCCTCCTAAGAGCACTATCCGCAAAGCTACCTTTAATCCTAGTTCACGTGCGATCCAGAACTACAACATTGTTGAAGATTTGGCTCAAGCACCGTGTGCTATGTCTGCATTAGAAGTTCTACAACACTGCCCCAGTCAACGTAGAATGCTCTTGGCTGCTCTTGGCACTGTTGCTCTTGAGTCATCCAACTAGATCATGTTTAACCTGGACAACTACGTGTCTCGACTCTCCCACCAACTTGCTTTCCAAGTTGATGTTATTGTTCATAACCAACAAATCCACCGAACTATTCTGGATGAGGGAGCCTCAACTTGTGTCATGTCTTTGGTGTGTTGGAAAGGTTTAAAATCACCAGCACTCAACAAATCCCCAATGATGTTACGCGCCTTCGATGGGCGAGGTTTTCATCCCCATGGGATTTTACAATCCCTGCCCATCCAATTGGGTGGAAAAACTATTATTGTTGATTTCGAGGTGGTCTATACTCCCCTCGATTACAACTTGTTACTTGGAAGAAGTTGGTTTTATGCTATGACTGTCATTGCCTCATCGGTCTTTCGATGTGTACAATTTCCTCGCCAGGGAAAAATTGTCACTATTGATCAGTTGGATTTCTGCATGACCGATGCTCGCGCTCCTGCTACCAACAATATTCATTTCTTGGGAGACCACAAGATCATGTATGAAAGCGTTGGTGTTGGCTTACTTAAATATTCTAGCCTCATGGGTACCTTCCCTACACCACTTCCACTGACTACACATCATATAACCACTGTCGATATGATTTGGACCGCGGCTTATCAATCTTTGGAATCATCTGACCCTTGGATTGCACCTTGTCCGTTGGAATTCGATGCACTAGGTGACACTATGCCACTTAGTCCACCCGAAACATCATACGTTTCTATCCAATCCATTTCTCCCTCGTCAGATGACCAACATCTATTGGCATCTGATGTTTCCTCGATGCAATCACGGTTGAGTTCCTTGTCGTCTACGATTGACTACATTTCCCCATCTTTTCCTTCAGATGAATCTATTCCAGAGATGCTTTGCATTGACAAGTTACCTTGGGATAATAACCATCACAAATCCTCTTTTCGGGCAGATATACAGTCTATCTCCCCTCTTGGTGTTGATTTTTCATTATCTCCTATGATTTCAACTTCCGACGATTTGGATCTGGTAGTAGACATGGTGATTTATTCAGTGGGATTATTGGAGCCTGATCTCCTTACTCCTATCACAACCCTTGATATGTGTTCCTTCCCGAGTGATTATCTTCCATCCAGTGAAGATCTCCTGGAGGCCATGACCGAGTTTTGTCCCTTGACATGGTATCCTTCCAGAGTGTTATCCTCTCGGAAGCTATGATCAGGAAGAAACTACGAGCATAGTTTCTCTTATATGTAGCAAGCTCGTTAAAAAATGAAATAGAGGCCCTCAGCATAGTTCTTTTCCTATGTCAAGCTCGTTAAAAAATGAAATAGTCACCTCTCTTAAACTTCCTTTTCATCCACCCTTCTCCTTTTTCTCATCTACTAGAGAAATTGGTGACAACATCAAAATCGGTGAATGAATTGAAGCTTGGAGGGCATGTCTCCAGCCTTTGATGATCTTTCTGGAGTTAAGCCACTAGATTTCATGATGGGGGCATACCAAGCTTAGTCTTTGTTCTTTCTCGTGCTCGTAAATACATGAGAATGCATCCGGGTAGACTTTTATCTCTTTTTCGGACCTGTATGGACACACGAAAAAGGAACCCCATGGAGTCTCCTTTAATCTCTTTTCAGACTCTCTAAACATGAAAAGATTACTGAGTGATATTGCTTCCTTTCCTACTCGTTAAAAGGTTTGAAAGGGCGTATTTCGAGTGATAATTTATCTCTTTTTCGGCCTCGTGGGACTAACATTACAAAAAAGGACAACATTGGAGTCATCTTTAAGTTCTTTTCAGACTCTCTAAAGATGAAAATATTGTCGAGCAACCTTGTTCTCTTCATGCTCGTTAAAGTATTTGAAGAAAATGTCTGTTGAGCGATAGTTTATCTCTTTTTCGGTCTCATCAGACTAATTTACAAAAAAAGAACTGAGAGAGTTCTCTTTTAAGTTCTTTTCCAGACTCTATAATCATGAAAAACCTTCGAGTTTTTTATCTTTGGACTCGTTAAAAGAAACATCGACAGGCTCATATGGGACCAAACCCTTACATATTCCAATTTGTTAAACAAAGGAAGAGGAACTTACTGAAGGTGAGTTTTATCGAGCATGTGTTATCCTCCTCGATCTCGTTAAATTAAAAAGAGGTACTCGTCTATCTGGATGGGGGAAAAATTGAAAGAAGGAAGCCAAGCATTTTTTTGAGAACATTACCAAGTAACTCTTAGAGTCGCCCTTGAACACGACACTTTGTCTTTTGCACGCATTATAATCTATTGAACCTTTGCACTGAGCCAATCCTTTGAGTTTCTTTCACTCCTCTGGGTCACCTGACATAAGTCACAGCATCCACTGCATCATCAAGTTTGGGTCCATGTCATGTTTCTGCTGTTGTGCCTCAGTGTTCAAGGGAAGTATCTTCCTCAAGAGTCAGCCATCACAAATATCTTGTCTCAATACCTGTGTCAGTCCATGTTCATTTGATCTACCAATTACATCTCTATGTCTGTTTCGTGTCATTAATGGGGGATACATCAAGGCCCTCCTTCGATGATTCTATTCCTGTCGACTTCAACACATTATCTAGGAACTAGATTTAGAAACCAATTAGTACTTTGGGACCTACATGCCTCAATGGTAGGCCTCCTCACGTCCAACAATGGGTTTACATCATTGACCTCTGATTGGATGATTCCATGGATGTTTGACTTCAACTCATCCATTCACATTCATTGGAATGTACTAGGGTACCTTGGGAATCATTGACATTAATGGTGATTTCCCTCACGCTTGTTAACGATTTACATCATTGATCGGTAATCAAGTGGTTTCTGCGATGTTCGACATCGGGACATCTATTCACATGGTTAGATTCATACTACATCAAGATCGGTAAGAAGACCCTGGGTTGAGTGATCACTCTGATATGTACTTTGCCCAGGTTGTGATGGAATTTCTCTTGAACAATGACGCATATACTATTACATAGATCCACTTTGTATTGGTCGTGGCTATGTCTTATCATCTCATAGATCCACTATCTATTCATCATCGCTATGATCAGTTCAGGTCATAAGAGTATAGATCCACACTGTATCATCGATGGCTATACCTTTTATCAATACAATTATGGATCCATAGTGTATTTTATGGCGGCCATATATTGCAATTCTTGATCACCCAAGCATAGGTATGCCTGCCTTGGGTTCGAAACATGTCAAAATATTTGTTGGATGTTTGTGTGCAGATTCTTCCAGGTTCTCTGTGTCTATACCCTTGCTTGAAAGTCTACAAAGCATTTCAGTTATCAGTTCTCATCTTCTAACTTCATACTTTGGGGGGCAATCTGTTACACATAAAAAATACTCACTTTGATAGTGTCGTAAGTGTCGTCATTACAAGGGTCGCAAGTGTCGCATTTTGCTCACAAGTGTTGCAAGTGTCAGACAAATCATACTGCCATGATGCCTATGTCATACTTATAACGACATCAAGAAGACATTTGAAACACCTCAAACACTTGATTTGGAAGAAGAGTAATGGTTAACTGGAGTTATGTACCTCTTGCCATCTGAAAGAACCATTGAATTTGGGTTTTTAGAGGAGAGCGCCCCCTTATACCTCTCTCAGGAGTGCTGGCGCCCCCCTATAGTATATCTGGGAGCATTATAACACTATATCAGCCCTTTTGAAGGAGCTCTCCTACTCTCAAGAGTGTTGGCACCCCCCTATACACTACTAGGGAGTGCTATAAGGCTCTGACAACCTTTTTAAGGGAGCCTTACCTATTCTAGGCAGCAGTTGGTTTGTTGAGAAGAATGGGGGAAATATATTTTCAATCTTAGAAGGTAGTTGGATTCGAATCCCTAGTGAAACCATGATCTTAGGGAAGATCCCTAACTCAAGGAGGAAAATCCTCAACTCACCCCAATGATATCTCAAGTGGTTGAGCCTCTCCAAGACTATATAAACAAGCTTTCTCATGGTGAAAAGGGGAGCTGGATGAAGAATGATACCACACTTGTGATCTCATAAGTGATATTTGGGGAATGATTGGAGGCATGAAACCTATGATCTCATAGGAAACACACAATGAAGTGGAGGCTAATCAGCGAAGCTATCGTCATAACGATCATGGAGCTTTTGAGCAAGAGTTAGGCAAGGAGAACTTGACGAAACTACTACATTCCATCTATGGCTGTAAGTAACGTTTTGTCCTCATTAATGTAATATGCTTGGTTTGTTTCTTTCTAATTCGTGTTTGACATTACATGAATTTGTCTCTAAGTAGATAGGTCTTCTTCAAACTAATCTTGATAGAATAGGAAGTGGTTGTACTTTGTTTGTCTACAGGGCTTATCGAGGAGCTCAATATTGGAGTTCAACTCGGAGCGTGCAGGGACAAACACCGGTAAAAGGTACGTCTTTCCTCCTTCCTCTTCATGCATTAGTTTTTGTAGACCTAAAAGGAAGTTAGTGACCATGATAAGCACTTTCTGTCTTAGAGTTAAGAATCTAGCTCTTTGAGGAGATCTACCTGTCCACAGGAAGATTTTCCTTCAACATTAGCACCCTTTCCAAAATTAATCGAGCTATTGTGCGGTTTCACTCACAAGAAAACTTGATCGCCAACTTCATAATTATGGTCAACATGATGCGCATCGATATAACTCTTCTACCGATCTTGCGCTTCTTTAATACTTTGTCTTATCGTTTTCATTTGTTCTTCCATTTCTTGGATCTCTTCTAGTCCTACTAGGACCCTATCCTCAAGACGATCCCAGCTCAATGGCGTCCGACACGGTCACCTGTAAAGAAACTCAAATGGTTCCATATTAATAGTACTTTGATAGTTTTTTTTGTACGCAAACTCTACCAATGGAAATAACTCTTCCCTTCTGTTGGTCCATTATGTACATATGCAACATATCTTCCAAGATTTGGTTCATTCTTTTTGTCTGCTTGTCCATCTGAGGGTGATATGTTTTACTAAAGTTCAGTTGTGTTCCCAAGGCCTCTTGGAAACTAGTCCAAAAACGTCTTGTAAACACCAATCCTCTATCAGATATGATCCTTTTAGGCACTCCATGTAATCTCACAATCTCGCTAATAAAAACTCTAGCTATGTCTGGCACCTGATATGTCGTACACAAAGGAATAAAATGTGCACTCTTCGTCAGAGTGTCAGTTACCACAAAAATCGAGTCGTGCCTCCTTGCCATCAGCGGTAATCCAACAATGAAGTCCATTGAAATGACCTCCCATTTTGATTCCGTAATAGCGTATGGTTGTAGTAATCCTGCTAGATCTATATCTTCATCCTTCACTCGCTAAAAATCTAAACACCTCACCACATAGATAACTAAGTCCACCTTCATCCCTTCCAGAAGAATAAGGGATTAAGGTTTTCCGTCATCTTCGTGACTCTTGGATGAGCCATGCATACTGCTCTATGAGCTTCTCTTAAGATCAAATTTCTCAATTTTTCGTTAGGCGATATGTAAATCTAGTCATTATACCTCATCAATCTGTCATTGTCCACTGTATCTCCTTCAAACTTGGTACCGTCATGGTGTCTTGTCTGATATTTTCCTTAACCTCTTTATACCAGTCATCGTCGCACTGTATAGTTAGAATCTTTTCTCAAAGATTCATATGAAGAGGTATCACCGAAAATATGCATGGTCTCCAACACAACCCATCTGCCACTATGTTCATTGTTCCTTTTATGTAAGTAATCTCAAAATCGTATTCGCTAAGCAATTCTGACCAATGCCTTTGTTGCGCGTTCAAGTCACTTTGCGTAAAAATGTGTTGCAAACCACGGTGGTCTATTTTTAGTTCAATTTTTCATCCAATTAGGTAGTGTCTCCACACTCTCAGGGCATACACATTGGCTAGTAACTCCAAATCATGCGTCGTGTAGTTCTCCTCATGCTTTCGTAATTTCCTTGAGATGTAAGCAATCACTTGACCATCACATCAAGACTCTACCTAAACCTTCCTTGGATGCATCTGTGCATACCAAGAAGTCCTCGTCCATGTCGGGGAATTTTAATATCAGAGATGTCATCAATAACTTCTTGAGCCTTCGAAATGCTTACATGCATTTCTTGGTCCATACAAGCTTCTTGTTTTTCTTCTATAGTTCCGTGATCAAATTTGCTATCTTTGAAAAACCTTTGATAAACCGTCAGTAATATCCTGCTAAAAACATAAAGCTACATACTTCTGGTACATTCGTCGACACATGCCATTCCATAATAGCCTCTACCTTCTCCATATCCACAATGATGCCTTCGTCGGAGATACCATACCCTAAGTAATGAATCCTTGATTGATAAAAAGAGCATTTCGACAGTTTCTCGTATAATTTGTTTTCTCGTAAAAACTATAGTACCAAGCGCAAATGTTCTTCCGTCGCCCGAGAATCTATCAATATGTCGTCGATGAATACTTGAAAAAACTTGTTCAAGTATTCGCGGAACACCCCATTCATCAAGCTCATGAATACCCCCGAGGCGTTTGTCAGTCCAAACGGTAAAACAATAAACTTGTAATGTTTGAATCTTGTCTTGAATGTGGTTTTAGGAATGTCTTCCTCTTTGATCCGTAATTGGTGATATACTGATCTAAAGTTGATCTTCAAAATCACAGTCACTCCCTTCATTTGGTCAAACAAATCATCTATTATTGGCAACGGATAATGGTTCTTGATCGTTGCCTTATTCAATTGACGGTAGTCAATACAAAGTTTCCACGACCCATCCTTGTTTCTTATGAAAATAACAGGTGCAGCCCAAGGTGACACACTTGGGCGTATGAGTCCTAGGTCCAACAACTCCTTTAGTTTCATTTTCAACTCCTGTAACTTAGGTGTCCACATCCGATAAGGAGTTCTTCCTATCGGTTTAGTTCCATGTTTCAAGTCGATGGTAAACTCCAGCTCTCTTTCGGGAAAAAAACCTGGTAACTCTTCTAGGAACATGTCCACAAACTCTCACACTACCGAAAGGTTTTCTAATCCTTCCACCATGCCCTTTTCCTTTAGCGCTAAGATTTCATATAGCTTGCATCCTTTTTCCATGCACTTTTGTAGCTGTAGGGAAGAAATGAAGCTCAAGGACACTCCCTGGGTTCTTCATACAATCATTCTTATTTGTCCCTCATAAACGGTCAACTCAACTGTCTCGTCTTATAGTTGGGTATCACATCATGCGATTCCAAACAATCCATACTGATCACCATGTCATAGGATCCTAAGATCGTGATAATAGGTCGGGCTTCATTTGCAAAATATCCCAAGTTAATGCGAAAAGTCGTAACCTCTCCTCCAACCTTCTATTTGGCACTCACAACCATCCCTACATACCTAAACTCATATCGCTTGACTTCCTTTACCTTAATTATCCTTAGTGATGCACTAGAAATAAAAATTTGTGTAGCACCGGGATCTATCAAATACTAAAACTTTGATCGTGGCCCATGCCTAACATCTCGAGCACAGTGGATTGGTGCTCAGCCTGGAGGTTGTTCACCGATGCGTGAATACTATGGGCCTTGCCCGAATCTCCAATGGTAGTGTGTATTGTTGATCCAACTGCTCTGGCCCTCTCAACATAACGGTCTCGCTGGTAATGTGGCTCTCCACATGTCTAGAATCCGGTCTTCAATCAAGTACTTCAGGTTCCTGAAGCAGACGTTGATGGCCTACCTAAGTTCATCTGTCTAGATGGTCTTTTAGGAGTCCTGCCCTGACCCTCGTTGGTCATCTCTTCCTCAGCGACGAGGGCCTTTTGGACTGCATCGTGCAATGTTTGAGGCATTGGGATCCTCACTTTTGCACGGATGTTGAAGTTAAGGCCAAAAGCATTTGTTTATCTTTAGCTTCTCTGTGTTCAGATGTGGGGCATGTTAGCATTCAAAAGTGTACCTTTAAAATTTTGATTCTTTCACAAGTTGTGCTAGATTTTCTTAATCTTCAAGTCTTTCGCCAAGTTTCTATAACCTCCAAAATCCCCATCGAGTCTTGACGAGTTTCCATTAATCTATTTTTCCAAAAGCACGTGATCCTTTTCCTCCAAGTATATGTAGCAAAATATAAAATTTCTATCAAAAACCTACCAAATGGTTACGATGTTTCACCTTTTGTTACTTTTTGGGTCAAATTTTTTATAAAACACACATATAGAGTATATAAATATTTCAAAGTCAAAATTTTGAAATTATATTTTATTATGTGTTATAAAAATTAAAAACTTCTGATCATAGAAATAAATGATGGTGAATGTGCATGAGGTAGGCTAGAGTGTCTATCCAAGACCTAATATTCACCTCATTAAGTAAATCCTACACTACCATATTTAACGGGCCCACAACCTATTCTCCAATTCCATCAAATCATCGGTCTGCTCAGACCATATAACATATCATAACATAAAAGAAGAACACACATAATCAAACATCAAATATAAGCGCCATACGCCAAGCCAAGGAGGAACCTACTAAGTGGACTATGCATCGAAATATTACGAGGACATTGGCGTATATAAACAACAAAGTCACCCTTATTCTCTTACATGTGCGATTATGCCCATTTAGTGAATAAAAAAAAACACAGAATTTAAACTCCCAAACACAGAATTGTCAATAGCTCATGGGTGTCAAGGTCGATATGTGTAAACAGTGCCAAAGTTACATATGTCGAAGAATAACGAGCTAAATTTCGTTTCCATATCTGAAGATGGATGCCATGTTTGAATGGCAACGCATATGTCAATAAGGCAGTATTTACAAAATCATTATGAAGAGAGGAAAGATAAGGTTACTGGTACAACCAGAAAGGGAGTTCGCACATAAATAAATGTTGTTATTACTGTTGCTCATGTGAAATCTAAGCTCCAAATGCTCACCATCTCGACGGAAGTTGAATGCTCAGCTTTGAAAAGCTTATGATATTGCGCTTGTTTAGGGAGAAGGTTACAAGTTCATGTTGGACCTGTTTATGCTGCAAATTTCAGCCCAGAAGGGTATTTCATTTGATCTGCATCAGAAGATTGTACAGTCCGATTATGGAGTTCCAAGATGAATGCAAATCTTGTTTGCTACATAGTAGATACACATAAGATGGTTAGAGTACATTCTAAATGATGGAAGATTCCCCAAAAGTGTATGGTTGCAGAGTATAAGATCACAGGCCTGTCAGTTGAAATCAGAGCTTGGCAATCAACGGTGGGCAAAGCATTTCGCTGCTAGACATGCTCGACAGTTAAATAAAGGAGGGCAAGCCGATGGGAAAAACCATGAACCCGTGAATAAACTTAAAGGGCATTCAAATTAGAACTAAAAGAAACAATCTCGAGAGGATATTTCAAGACAAATTCAGCATTCAATGAACAAGTGGAAGTCAAGTGCAGATTTTAAGGCATAAGATCAGTGGACAAAGAATTTTAGTGGCAGAAATTTTAATAGATGACAGGTGTATCCCATATTTTTATACATAAACTTAGGAAGTAGATTGACTAAAAGCAGTGGATTATCAGTGATTGAGCACAAGTGGAAAGCATATCGAGCATTTCAAGGATCGAATTTAGTCGTCAAATTCTTGTTGGCAGAGCATCCCAATATTTCAAGAACATATATCCCTGATTTCCAGACTAGGATAGCATTCAAATTCAAAGATTGAAGGGCAGTCCCAGATTTTAAGGAGAAAAAATTTAACAGTTAAAGACATTTGGTAGTTAGAGACAAGTGGTGGAAAAAGTTCCTAATTTTATGGCAAAAACTAATCCAACAGCCTTCAGCATTCGAGATGTTGTAGATTTTTCTTGTTTAGTTTATGATTTTTTCTGGAAAGCTAGCAACAATTTGGGTATTGTTTTGGTTATTTAAACTATGTATTTGAACTATTGAAAGGGGTTTAGTTTTTCAAAGACCCGAGAGGTCTTGACTATACATATAAGTTTGTAAGACGGAGGGGCATGCGGCTATAAGCTAGTATTTTATTGAAGATTCATATGAGATATTTTATCAGATTTTGTCCTTATGTTTTCTATTTTATTCTTCTTTTTGTTTGAATGTATTGTCTTTGATTTATGGATTCTTGAACCAGCATAATATTTGCTGAAAAATTTCCTATCTATCATTGTTACTATTCAAGCATGTCTAAATTCTGTTTGTAGAGAGGATGTTTTCTTAGCGAACGTTTATCTTTATGTCAATTATTTTTCTCTTCATCATTAAACAAATCTTGTGCCTGATAGGTAGCTTATGTGCCTTTAATGAGCATAATGTTTATGACTCCATTTCCCAATGGTCCATCACTGATATGCAGTGACCTCTATTGTCTTTTCCTTTATTTCAAATCTTGCTAATCCCTGATTTTAAATCTAATTTAAATCAAGTTACATGTTACCAAGCTCACCTGATCTACTGTCTAGGGTGAATTCTTGAAGAGATAACATTTTTGTGCCGTTTCCAGGGAACGAAGAGTGAAGCAAGCTTCCCTGGGAGAATGACATAGATCTAGATCTTGATGGTAGACAAGAGAGGGACATGGAAATTGACTGTAATCATCTACCCGGCGACTCCACATTCAAAGTCTCCACTGGAGGAAGGATCCTACTAATCGAAAGATGACTATATGGAAGGGAAAAACCAGGTATCAGTTCATGAGTTTTCTCCATGAACTCTTGTTTTTCTTTATCATCCCATTTCTCTCTTTCCCTTTACGTATAAAGAGGGTTATCCTTTTCTTTGTCTATTCGGATGATCATAAGCCTTCCTTTATATATCCATCATTGGAAGAATAAAATATTCATACTGCTTGTGTTGTAGATGTCGAACTTGTATCCTCACTTTAGCCTATTGAGAAGAATGAGGTTTATATCTCAATCCTTCCTGAACATGCTTAGCCCTATAACCTTGAGGATGATAAATTTGAGTTATATCCTTATCAAATCTTATCACCTTCTGCTATCATTTCTGAACCTTTCCATCAATTTGTTAAGCCTCATTTTTAGCCCATAGATTTTCAAACTAAAAATCAAAGACAAAATGTTTAAAACTTTAAGGCTGCCATCTTATCTTCATCCTTACCCTCTTGACTTCTTCAAGTATCTTCCCCGGTTTTCTGGAGAGGATCATGTTACAGCTGAGAGGCATTTAGGAGCCTTTGAGAACATTGTTGATCAATTTGAGATAGTACATGAAGATGTTACCAGGAGGTTGTTCTCCAAATCCTTGTTTGGATATGTTGATGTGTGGTTTAAAGGTTTGGGAGTCGATTCTATTGGTTCTTGGATCAAGCTATGCAATGCCTTTTTAAAGTATTGAGGTGAAAATGATCAGGGGATCAAATTTTGCTCAAAAATTCAAAGTGCTCGGAATCACTTCAAACCAGACAAGAGCGTAGGCCTCGTCGTTGCGAACCCAACGCAACTCGTTTTGTCTCAAACGGACATCGGGAGCGAGAGATATTGCAATTTGTTCATAAAGTCAAACAGGCAAAAAAATGATGATGACTGTACAGTTCGTACAGTCTGTACATGCTAACGTGGTAGAGCCGTACGACCGTACATGTGGTGACGTGGTAGAGCCGTACGACCGTACATGTGGTGACGTGGCAGAGTCGTACGACCGTACATGTGGTGACGTGGCAGTTATTTATTGGATGTTAGGTGGTCGAATGGGAAGTCGGCACGTGGCACTGTTTGGGCAAGTGATTGGGTGCCACGTGGCCCAATCGGGGGCTGCCACATGGCACCCCGATATTTTTTATTGTTGTGTTTGTTAAAATATATTGGACTACGTGGGCTATCGCTCATGCCTTGATATGTATGCGCTCCAGATTGTATTTAAAGTCAAATGTTGTGTGGTTTTGGGCCGCGACTAGGCCGGGGCTTAGCCCCAGCCCTTGGTCGCGCTCTTTCACATATGTGACCGTGGTTATATACATATTGGTATGGTGCGTTTCATATAGTTCAAACGGTTGTGTAACCACATAACTCCCTCCAAGTGTCATTCTATTATTTGATATGGACAGAGCCCCATTTTTAAAGCGCGTGGTCCGATGGACTCATATGCCCCACGGCTTGACGGTTGGGGGTATTAGTTCTATTAACGGTTCGACGGTTTGCACCGTTTTACGACTGTGCGCGTGTGTTGGGTTTTCATGCTATTTATTGCGTGTGTGCCAGGTTCATTGGAGAAGGGTGCGTTTTGTAGATGCAGAGACAACAAGCTTGAAGGGGGGACTTCCAGGAGGCCTAACTTCTTCGTTTTTCGACCGATTGAGGTGCCAAAAGAGCCTAGCCAAGGGTTTTTGGATGCTCTGGAGTAGTCAATTGGTCCGTTTGAGCATTATAAAATATGTTTTTGAGCACTTTTGAGCAATTAATAATAATGATCCATTGGAAGCTGGACTAGGAGATGTAGCCCAAGAGAGGGGTGAACTCCTTTACCAATTGTTATGTTTATGTGCTTATGTTCATTGATTATGCTGCTGTCTATGTGTATTTTGCATGAGTAATCCCTTAATTTATGTGTTGCAAAATTGATCCATTTTCTTTAAACACATAACATTTACATTGCAATAATTTCAAGATTTTCAAGTCTTCTTCATTTTTAGATCAAGTTGGTATCAGAGCACTGGTTTTTGAAGACTTGATTGTTTGCAAGTTTTGTTTTTGATGCTCACAAGGTTGAAACTCACAAGAGGAGAAGGTCCACTTGTGGAGCCAAGTTCTCATCCGACAAGGAGGAAGCATATACCATCACCACAAGTTTCAGGGAGGCATTCACCAAGCATGGCTCATGTAGGAAGTCATGAACGTGTTCCGGCAGAAGAGGAAGATCTCAGAAAGGTTGTCATGGAGTTGAGAGATATGATGAAGATCTTGATGGAAAGGAACATATTGTCACAAGGTGAAGGCTCCAACCCTTCAAGGCATAAGGGAAGCAGTGGTGACAAAACTCCAAATGGAAATGGAGGGAATGATGCTTCTCTACCACCCTCTCCTCCATCTTCTTCTTCTTCTTCTACCATTCCAAGACCTATTCCGAACTCTCCAAAGGGGCATGGTAAAACTCCTTCACAAATCCCTTCATTAAAGCTTGATATAAAATTTGAATTGCCAATATACAATGGAGAAGTTAATGCTAAGAAGTTAGATAATTGGATACATCAAATTGAGGTATATTGTAGAATACAAAAAATTCAAGATGATGAAACCAAAATTCAGCT
>ML787040.1:136317-163342 GCA_009831015.1 Picea engelmannii
TTGCAGTGAAAGAGACATACGTCTCCCTAGCACCACCCTACCACCCTAATTTATCAAAAATAAGTATTGCTTAAATCAACTCATACATTCAGATTTGGCTTGCATACCCATTCTGCTGATCTGCTCTGCATTCTTTACTGTTCTTGATCTGTTGCTCTGCCTCACTGTCCTCTGCATCCCATTCTCAGCAAGTTCTCCTGTCACGCAGAGTCACCTTCTTTTCTCCTATCCATAGCGCTCACTCTTTCTCACATCAACAACACCTATTCCTCTCTTTTCAAGCGCATTTTATAGATTCTCTACATGCAAAGGTTTTCCATGCGTTTCTCAACTGCAACTCCAGTTTCCCTTTCTTTCAGTCTTTCTTCTGCTTTTCGCATGCCAGCCTTCTCCTTGATTTTCTGACCTGCCTCTTTGCATGCCTCCTTTACTCATGCCACTTCATTCAATGCTGTCTTAACTGCCAGTCTATTTTTAGACTAAAAGTCTTTCTGCTTTTCTTGACTCCAACTGCAGTTTCCTTTTTCGTTTATTCGTTCTTCTGCTTTTCGTATGCCAGCGTTCTTCCTGATTTTCTGAACCGGCTCTTTATTTGCCTCCTCTATGCGTGCCACATCATCTAACGCTGTGTTCCAGCATCTGCGTTCCAGTAGTCGCGTTTCAGCAGTCGTGTTTCAGCATTCGTGTTCCAACAGTCGTGTTTCAGCATCTACGTTTTAGCATGTTTCACTTTTGTGTTGCAACATCTGTGTTCGCTTCCAACAGTCGTGTTTCAGCATTCGTGTTGCAGCAGTCATGTTTCAGCATCTATGTTTCATAAACAATCGATTTCCATCAATGACAACCTTGATCATCTGCGTCATCTCTGTTGTAGCCATATTTCCAACACTATCTTGGGTGTTATTGGTCATGAGTATTTCCACAATTGGACTGGTAATAGGGTAACATGTCGTGATTGGTTTCAGTTAAGTTTAAAGGAAGGACTTACAGTTTTCAGAGATCATAAATTCTAATCCGACATGGCCAGTCATGTTGTTAAGCAAAGTGCAGATGTGGTGAAGCTTCGTAATTACCAATTTCCTCAGGACGCTGGCCCCATGGCTCACCCTGTGCGTCCACATTCATATATTAAAATGGACAATTTCTATACCGTAACGGTGTATGAGAAGGGTGCAGAAGTTGTCAGGATCTAAAATACCTTGTTAGGGAAATCAAGGTTTCGTAAGGGAATGGATCTTTATTTTCAAAGACATGAAGGGCAAGCAGTAACGTGTGAATATTTCTTTGCCTCTATGTGTGATGCCAATGATGCAAAATTTTCAAATTTCTTGTTATGGTATTCACAAGCTGGAACCCCTGTTATAAAAGTGAAATCATCCTACAACTCTGAGGGAAATACTTATACACTTAAGATCATGCAAGAAATTCCTTCTACTCTAGGTCAATTAGTTAAAGAATCAATGTTTATACCTGTGGTTGTTGGGTTGCTGGATTCCAACGAAAAGGATCTGCCTCTCACATCAGTCTATAATGGAGAATCTCTACAGTCCTTAACTAGTGAAGGTCATTCTGTTTCAATAGTAATCCTCGGTATTGAAAAGGAGGAAGAAGAGTTTGTCTTTCTTGACATTCCTGAAAGGCCAATTCCCTCTCTACTACGCAATTATAGTGCTCTTGTACGTCTTGTTTCAAATATCACTGACGATGATTTGTACTTTCTACTCGCACATGATATCTACGTCCGTCTAAAAAATGAGGCATATGAAAGTTTCTAAACGCAGAGAAAATTTCTTCTAGATTCATGAAAAGGCCGAGGATGATCTAGGGGATGTATTTTGGGACATAGGAAGGTGAAGGGCCAAATACCTTATACAATTTCAATTAGAAGATGATGGGTGTGTTGCAGGATGGTACCAAGACAGAGTGGTAGAAACGACAGTGGTTGAGAAATTAGACCATGCAATTGGCATAGAAGAAATGAATGTGCTTTTCTTTCATTAGGGATTTGATCTTTATGATGCGAGAAAGAGATACGGGTTCATTAGGATTAAATTTATCTTTATTTTGTTCATTGGTCAAGTTTTTAAGTCGGTAAATTCCTTGTTCCTCATCAGAATCCTTTTTATGTTTGGAATAACTCTCTCTCGAGAATATGTAAGCCATCTGTCCATGGTAACTTTAGGTCGGCTGTGAAAACTGGCAATATTAGACAATTTCTGTGACTTAACTGGCAAAAAGTTGTTGCTAGTTAAAACTTTGTGATTAAGAGCCTTTTCTGATGTGAAGACTGTGAGTCTAATGGTGGTAGATTTAAATTTATGGATCTTTAATTCCTCTAGCAAGGTTTAAGTTGTTAATCTCTGTTTTTAATGCAAAAATCATTTTCCTGTTGGAAACAATTCTCTCCTGAGACTAAGCTAATTAACAGAAAAATATGTTAGTAATGTGATAGTGTGTACGTGTAGCAACTGTTAATATGGCTACTAAGATCAAGTGTTTTTATTTGTTTTTTGTTTTGAATATGCTTACCTGATTAGGCTTACCGGTTACGAGAGAGGGAGGAGAGGCATTCTAAAGATTTGATGCACGAAATAGGAGTCAGCTTCAAAAAGCCTCCTTGTTGTCTTTGTATTCATTGACTTCGACAATGAAGAAACCCTTTGCATGGAAGTGAAGATCGATAAAACCTCTAATTCACCATGCTAAAGATATTCATTCCTTAGAATAAATTATGTTGGGAAAACCCCAATGAATCGAGAAATTAGGGCATGACTAGACATGTACTAGATTTCGTAGCTAATAGATTCTGTTGGAATTTATTTTATTTTATTTGGGGATTGTTAAAGTCTTAGAACTACAACGATTAAAATGATAATTCCCCTCTGCTAGCTGCGATAACTCTAGCACTCCCTTGTCTTCAAAATGACAGATTTGTATGAAGGTTGGGAGGGACCCTCCCCTCTCCCAAATCCAAGACCATCAAAGATAGTTTTCAAGTTACAGAGAGTGAACAGTCTTTGTTCCTGTAACCAATCACCCTTTGTATGTGTGTAACACCAACAACAAACACATACAAAGTGACATAGCCTTGCTAATATGACTATCTTACTCCTTTAACACACTCCAAATCTCTTGAAACCTAAGTCAACTAATATGACTGTATTACTCTGATATTTGTCCAAATCTCTTAAAACCAGATCAATTTGTTCAAAACTCTTGAAACCTTATCAAATGCTGAAGAATTATCAAAGTAGCGAGAAAGAAAACAATGTTCTTTCGTTATCTGTAATCAAATCACACCTGTTTCAAACCTTTTGTAAAGGAAGAAAACAAGATATATCTTCTCATACATAAAGTGGCATCACTAAAGTCAATGTTCTTCTTCCAATTTGATAGTCATCGTCTACACTTATACCCTTCAATACCGTTGCAGTAAGCAGAGATTAATTTTAAAGCACATCATATTTATCTTCGAAATAATGTCCCACAGAATTAGCGTTTAATGAAATGCAAGTATATTTTTGTTGTTTATGATTCTATAGCAGATAGGAAAAATAACATTGCTATTGGTTTGTAAAAATGAAAAATGAAAAATATATATCAATAGAAACTGTAACAACCCAAATTGGATTGCAGACGAAGACCATGTTGGCACAAAGATAAAATCTTAGTATTGTGAGTGGTCAAGCCCAAGTTTCAGTTTTGAAACCGGGCTCTGATACCATATGTGACACCCATCCAGGATGTTAAACAATTAATCTTTCATTAAATACATACACAATAACAACTTTGTTTTAGCATAATTTCATTGAATTTCATTTACACAATTCTTCTACATTTGCTCAATGATAAATCTAGATAACATGATGAAGTAAGTAATATGTTAGCTCTATGATTTAGAACTTCAAACAATAGTATATACAAAATATCAATAACCAAATACCACCGAAAAATACCTCCTTCTTAGCTTGTTGAAGCTCATCGGTTGTAATGTAGTCCTGGGTGCTTCCAAGCATTCTTTTCCCACTTGCCCAGAGTGAAACAACGAAATCCTCCCAACCAACTAGGAGCCTAGACGACTTCCTAGCTTCAAGAAACCTTTTCGTTTCTTGGCCCTCCATGCTCGTGACTCCAAGAACAACAAAGCACAAATGCTCAAAGAAAAACCACCATAAGAAATATATCTTCCAAAGATTTCACAACCTCTCATAATGCTCAAACCTCTCCATCCTCCATCCTCTCTACTTCTTATCCCTATTTATCAAGTATCGATACACACTTCCCCAAGTCTCCTCAACCACCCTCATTATTATCCATCAACCTCCCTTATCTAGATATTTTGGGAAAATATTAAAATAAAACTAAATATAAATGACTTGCATTAAACAACAATGAATAAAATGAAAAGTCTTTCTTCTCATGCTAGCTAATAAATGTTATTTGATAATTTCCCCCAAAATGTACATAACACCCCACCATGCTCATTTAATTCATCATACCCACCATCTATCAAATTCAATAAGGTATCTAATGCTTCTAGATATTTTGTATGCAATATAATTTACATAGTCAATAAACATTCAATTAAATAGTTAATAGTTTACTTTAATAATTAACACATTAATTACTTATACTAGTGTACATGGGTAGGGTATGTGTGCGTAGCTAGCGGACATATATCTCATGTATGTACTAACGATAAACAATCATTGTCTCTAATGCATAGTTCCTATATGATCACCAAGACATGTAGGACAACGGATCAAGTAATGCATCATTTAATAATGTTAATGAACTAAGTTACACCAATTCATCAATAACTCAATGTCACACTTAAAATATCAATAGGAGATCAAAGAGGGTTTTAAACATGGTAGGAACCAAGTGAGTAAACAATAGTGGCATCTCTAATCCCCAATCAGTATTCTCAACTAACATCGAAGCATCCTTCCTTCCTAACATACTTCCATCTTCCATCCTATCCTTTCCTCTGTTGGACTAAGATGAAGTGTCAACTATATTGACCTAACTCTAGATAGAACCCGTAAGCAGAAGTGTCATACATCTTGACCAAGCTTTCCCAATAGACAACTAGCAGTCGTCATCACATGTCTAGGGAAGCGTGACTTCACACAACCCTCCCACGACTCTAGGTTTCAGAGGATAAACAGTGGGAAATACATCCACCCCTCCTTATAGAACTAGGGTCAACACCCTACATCAAGCCTTATTGTGCAACTACTGTTCTTAAAGTCACGTCATCAAACAACCACTCTGGGAAAGTCATGTGTCCTATCAAAACCACACTTACCATAGATCATAGCAATATTTGAAACCATAAATTAAATCATAAGTACAACTTATAACATACACTATCTTTTGGATGTCTACGACATCCAAATTACATGAACACTACAGTCATTTGGTCATTAGATAACTTGTCAATCTGCAGCTTAGTTCACCAATACTCATATCCATGCATATACGTCATAATTTCTTATAAGAATCCATATTTGTATTGACGTTCAATTAAGAAATGTATGTTTATTTTATCATGCCTTTCATATCTTACGCATTCACAACATAACTTAAACTGGTATCCATGTACCAAAATTCCACATTTAAATTTACATGTTTAACCAAATCACATAATCATCATCATCACAAACATATAACAACAAAATATAATATTGTGCAACTCATAAATAAGTCTGGACGTACACCTTTCACATGTCTATATCAGTTTCACAGAGTCCAAATAGTTACTAAGCAATGAATTACTATAATGAGAAAAATCGAAGTTATAATTGCCTAAGGCCAAAATATGGGACATTACATTACTGATACAACTAAAAAGAGAGTTCACACATAAATAAATGTTGTTCTTACTGCTCCTCATGTGAAACCTAAGCTCCAAATTATCACCATCTCGATGGAAGTTGAATGCTCAGCTTTGAAAAAGTTATGCTATCACGCTTGTTTAGGGAAAAGGTTGCAGGGTCATGTTGGACATGTTTATGCTGCAAATTTCATCCCAGAAGGGGATTACATTTTATCTGCATCAAAAGATTGTACAGTCCGATTATGGAGTTCCAAGATGAATGAAAATCTTGTTTGCTACAGAGTAGATACACAACAGATGGTTGGAGTACATTCTAAATGATGGAAGATTCCACAAATGTGTATGGTTGCAAAGTATAAGATCGCATACATGTTAGTTGAAAGAAACGCTTGGCAATCAACGGTGGGCAAAGCATTTCACTGCTAGACATGCTCGATAGTTAAATAAATGAGGGCAACCCGATGGGAAAAACCATGAACCTGTGAATAAACTTAAAGGGTATTCAAATTAGAACTCAAGTGAAACAATCTCGAGAGGATATTTCAATACAAATTCAACATTCAATGAACAAGTGGTAGTCAAGTGCATATTTTAAGGCATAAGGTTAGTGGACAAAGAATTTTAGTGGAAAATTTTTTAGTATATGGCAGGTGTATCCCATATTTTTGTACATAAACGTAGCAAGTAGATTGATTAAAAGAAGTGGATTATTAGTGATTGAGCATAAGTGGAAAATAGATCGAGCATTTCAAGGATCCAATTTAGTCGTCAAATTATTGTTGGCAAAGCATCCCAATATTTCAAGAACATATATCCTTGATTTCCAGACCAGGATAGCATTTGAATTCAAATATTGAAGGGCAGGCCTAGATTTTAAGGAGAAACCATTTAACTGTTAAATACATTTGGCAATTAGAGACAAGTGGTGGAAAAAGTTCCTAATTCTATGGAAAAAACTAATCCAACAATCTTCGTCATTCTAGATTTTGTAGCTTTTTCTTGTTTAGTTTATGATTTTTTTTGGAAAGCTAGCAACAATTTGGGTATTGTTTTGGTTATTTAAACTATGTATTTGAAATATTGAAAGGGGTTTCAATTTTTTGAAGACCCGAGAGGTTTGAAGAAGTAGAAATGACTGTACATATAAGTTTGTATACTAGAGGGGCATGTGGCTATAAGCTAGTATGTTATTGAAGATTCATATGAGTTGTTTTATTAGATTTTGCCCTTATTTTATCTATTCTATTCTTCGTTTTGTTTGAATGTATTGTCTTTGGTTTATGGATTCCTGAAGCAACAAAAGATTTGTTGAAAAAATTCCCATCTATCATTGTTACTATTCAAGCATGTCTAAATTCTCTTTGTAGAGAGGATCCTTTCTTAGCGAACGTTTATCTTTATGTCAATTCTTTTTATCTTCATCATTAAACAAATATTATGCCCGATAGGTACCTTAGATTCCTTTAATGAGCAGAATGTTTATGACTCCATTTCCCAATGGTCCATCACTGATCTACAATGACTTCTGTTGTCTTTTCCTTTCTTTCAAATTTTGCGACGTTATGGACAAAATTGGCCATACTGTTGAAAAATAGAGGAATTTTGTTTTTCCCATATTGCCCTATAACGTCGCACATGCGATGTCATACAAATAGATTTCACTATTTCCATGTTGAAGGCTCTATTGATATGTCATTGGACGATCGTCGCTCTTGCCACGTCTGTAACATAGTAGCCACTCTTGCCACGTTTTGTAACATAGTCATCTCTCTTGCCAGGTTTGTAACATAGTCGTTTCTCTTGCCATGTTTTGTAACATAGTCATCTCTATTGGCTATGTCATGAGATAAATGGGTTGGCATGAGTGAGATTAGAGCCTTTTAGGATATTCCTTAAATGTTTTCATTGTGTTATTGAGGAGAAGAGAGTGCCACAATGGTTGATGGCTAGATGTTGGGATCCTCCCAAGGGGTGTAATTAGGGGGCCAAAGGGACCACTAGAGTAGTAATGATATAGTTATGGTGGTCATTCAATGTAAAGTGGATTGGCTCCATTATGGATGTTATTATTAAATAAGATCCATTGGTCAGTTAAAATGGAATACATGTAATGTGGCCTCATTAAAGAAAGTCCATTGGGTAATTAGGAGGTGGTTATGATTAGGGTTATCTAGTTATCTATAAAGAGAGACATAATCCTTATGGATATGTATTGAAGTATATGGATATGTATTGATGTATCTTGGGTTTGAGCTTAGCTCAATGAGAGGTCACCTTACCTTAAGAGGCAAGTGAACAAAAGTGGATTTCTTCCAAAAGGATCATTGTATAGTGTTTCCATGCCTGAAGGGTATTTATATATAATCAAGTAAATGGGACTTTACAATATTAAGATTGGATATATTATATGTGATTTGATTTTTATTACTAAGGTAGATAACAATTGGTATTGGAGCTCCTTCTTGGGAAAGAAAGTGGAAGAATTTTTTTTCCTTCTTTTTGTATATTTTTTCCTAAGGAAAAAGAGGTAGAAACATTCATATATATTCCTATAGCTTTATGTGCATAATATGGGAAAACCAAGTCTAGATTTCAATTCCTCTTGAAAAAACATCCAATTTAAAAAAAAAAATGGTTCCAATCGAAGTCTAGGAAGTGGAGATATCATTGATTTAAAGTAAGTTATTCTAGGGTCCTTTTTGTGAGAACCATCAATATTGTAGAGAATATATCTTTTGATAGAGAGCCCATATTGCAACTAGACCAATGTCATTGGATAGAGGATTTTTGGGGGTTTTATTTGATATTATGTTATTCTTTTGATCAATATTCGATGCCCCCAAAGCCTCATAGATCCAAAGAATGAAAAAAAATTGGGAGGATCAAATCGCACACATAATACAAGAGCTTAAAGAGAGCTGACAAATTCTTGAAACATATCATGATATTAGTGAAGAGTATAAATGAGATATATTTTCTCGGTGGGATTCAAAGCATGATTGTGATGGTTGGTACATGAATAATTGTATTTTATTGGAAGATAACTACTTTCACTTTCAATTTTGATGCCTCTACTCCACCTGATGTATATAATGTCTTTGAGGTTACTTACGTGCTGATGATGGCTATTGGTGTTCATCTTGGAAAATATTAAATGGTAATTTTCCTTTCATCTCCTAAATTAACCTCTTACAACCATGTAGATGATCTTTTGGATTCTATTTATTTGGATCCACATGAATGTGGTGGGAATTTTGAGGACATACTCAACCATTAGTTGAGCTCAAGAGTCATCATTTGGGTGTCAAAATGAACTACTAGGGATGGGATCCAAGTTTATGGATGTTATTTTTGGATTCCTTTAGCATTACAGTTAGTACTTGCACATGGGAATCTGACTATTTTAGCATGGTGGTCATCACTCGTACATGGGACCTATATTTATGGATGAACTTCTTGGACTACTAGATCATTGATACAAACCCTTGCACATGGAACCTTATCTCTTTGGACTACTTGATATTTGTGATTAGAAACCATACATGGGACCCTTATTTATTGTTGTACATCCACACTACAAGCATTGAGGGAAACACTTTCCAAAGGGGTATGGAATGTTGGGATCCTTCTTAGAGGTGTAATGGGTGGGGGGTGATGGGAGGGGGGCGAAAGGCCCATTATACTAGTAATGGTATAGTTATGGTGGTCATTCAATCTAAATTGGTTTGGATTTAGGGGGTGGAGGGGAAAAAGTGTTAGAATATGAAGGATTGTGCTCATTTTACCATTGACAATACCCTTGTCACCCAACCATAGGCTGAAGCCACCCTATGAGCACCTTGAACTTAACAGAGAAAAGAATCCCGGTAGCAATCTAATAGCCAAGAGAGGCTAATGTACCAAGCAAGAAGTAACCAAGCTGATTAGATAGTCTCACCCAAAAACTGGCGCAACACCTTCCTCAGGACTTGCGCATAGAACTACTGGACTGCAGTGCACAAAAACTGCTTTCTGCAATTCTGAGAAGTGTGTCAAATGAGAGACTAGCGCCTTTTATTTATAGTGATTCTAGCAGACTTACTGGGGCCGAATTCTCCTTCTAGGTACTAATTAATTCATATTAATTATCTATTGTCAACCGACATCTTGTCTAGGGTTTCCTTCATTTCTTTACTTCCTTCCGAAACATTCTAATCTTGTCAAAGGTCACAATAGAGGTTCATACCTCCCGAAGCTACCTTAATATCAACACTACCTCCTAGCTAGGGAGGTATGGTATTGAGAACAATAGAGCATTCAACTAGTAGCATCACAAGCACCATCATTATTATCTAACTGAATAATTATCCATGACAATTGGCACAATATCAATTGATAGAACACAACTTTGTTTTATCCATGGTAGTACATAACTACACTCTAGTGGTTTACTTCCACACCAAGTAGCATACAAGTACTTGATCAATGACATATAGTCACAAATAGTGGAACATATCCAACACAGTAGCATAATTATACTGTCTGGAGACATGCAGTCTCCATAACAATCATCTGATGTCATCCTGCACAGAAAATATTGTTAAAGATAAACTAAATCATCTGGGCCAATCTTTCACTCACATCTATGAGATATGAAATAATATATTCCCTCAGAGTAGAACAATGAGATATCTGGAATATTATTCTCAAGAAAGGAAAAATAATTGTCATGTCTTCTAAACCTGGACCATTCCCCACCCTGGGCCATTCCCCACCCTGGGCCATTCCCCACCCTGGGCCATTCTTCCTACACTAATCAAAGTGCAACCTGGAGAGAATGTATAAACCCTAAGTAATGCCTGCCCCTGATTGTTGAGCTTGGACCATTCCCCACCCTGGGACATTCCTCCTAAACCAATCAAAGTGCACCCTGGAGAGAATGTATAAACCCTAAAGAATGACTTTCCATACGATTTTCCTTGTTAACCACAAGAGGAAAAGACTGTCTTGTATCAACCTCCAAAACGAACCACTCCTCATGTTAACCACAAAGAGAAATCGTTGTTCGACGAGGTGGGCCAATCTTCTTGAGTTACCCTCAGGAAGAGAGACTTCCTTAGACCACTCCCTATGTTAACCACAATGGGAAGTCGTTGTCTATGATACATCAACAATCTGGACCAATTTCCCATGTTAACCACAATGGGAAATCACTGCCTGTTAGAAATCTCAATCCACTTTTCGAATAGGAAAGAATCTGCCCGAGCTGGACTATTTTTCAATCTCAAAAATAAATGTATTCAATAATATTTGTAGTGCTCCCTCCCAACCTGGAGAGTCATTTATTCCCTTTCAACTAAGGGATTTATTTCCATGATCCCCATCTTCTCTCATAAATATGCAAACTTTATTCTGGATAGAGGCTTTGTCAGGATGGTTGTTGTCTACTCATATGTGGGGATATACTTGAGATTTACCTCTCCTTCTTGGAATTTATCTCGAATGAAATAGTATTTGATCTCGATGTGTTTTGACTTCTCATGAAACACAGGATGTTCTGATAATCTTATACAACTCTAATTATCACAATATATTATGGTCGATTCTGGAATCTGATCAAATAAATCAAAGATTAACTTCCTTAACCATATTTCTTCTGTGCATGCTTCACATGCTGCGATATACTCCGCTTCTATTGTGATGAGTGCAACAAACTTCTGTTTCCTACTGCCCCAAGATATCATAGCAGATCCCAAGCTGAAACACATGCCTGAAGTGCTCATTTTGTCTTATGCACTTCCTGCCCAATATGAGTCTGTGAATCCATGAAGTTGTATATCGCTAGATGTGGTATATCTCAAGCCATAGTTTATTGTTCCACGAATATATCTTAATACATGTTTTGCATCTATTCAATGCTCATGTCTCGGTTCCACCTGGAACTGGCTTAGTGTATTCATGAAAAAACAAATGTCTAGTCAAGTATTTACCAAATACATCAATGACCCAATTAGTTGTCGATATAGATATGGATCTACTGAATCATAATCTTGATCCTTTAATTTTCTTATATCTGTATTCATCAGAGTGTCCATGGACTTACAATCCATCATTCCAAACTTCTGAAGGATATTTATTTCATACTTTCCTTGTCCAAGGAATACTTCACCATGCTTATGCCATACTTCTAGTCCCAAATAGTAATGCATGAGACCTAGATCTTTCATATAAAATTTAGAAGCTAGTTCCTTCTTGCTCTAGATGATGAGAGACTCTTCACCTGTTATGAATAGATTGTCAACATATAGTAGTAGAATTACATATGCATTGTCCGCAACTTTGTAATAGAGGTTTGGATCTGCATGACTCTTGGAGAAACCAAGTCTTGTTAAATAGTTGTCCATTCTAGCATACTAAGCTCTTGGAGCTTGCTTGAGTCCATATAGGAATTTCTTCAATCTGCAAACATGAATGTCTCTAGAATGTACCTCAAATCCTTGGGGTTGTTCAATATATACTTCTTCTTCAATTTCTCCATTGAGGAAAGCTATATTTACATCCATCTGATGTAAGTTCCATCCCATGGAAGCGAAAAGAGATATAGTAGCTCTGATGGAAGTATATCTAGCCACCGGAGCAAAGGTTTCATCATAATCTTCTCCCACCTTTTGGGATAACCCTTTAGCTACGAATATTGCCTTGTATTTATCCATGCTTTCGTCTGCTGCATGTTTGATCTTATATACCCATTTTGAAGTTACCACTGATTTCTCTTTAGGTCTTAGTACGATTTCCCATACTTCATTGTTGATAATGGATTGATGTTCTTTCGTCATAGCTTCTTTCCATTGTCCCTTTTGAACTGCTTCTTCAAATGTGGTAGGTTCTTCATCTAGAATTTTTGTCATATAAGCTACATAACTTGAGAATCTTTTAGGCTTCTTACTTTTTCTAAAGGTCCCATCTGGGGATTTGAGTCCTTCTGCTTTTTGCAAAGTAGCTTCAAGCCATGCTAGTCGTTTCTTGGTCTTTGGTAAGGTATATGAATCAATGTTATCACATGGTTGCATAGGATGATCAGGTTGATCCTTTTCATCATTCTAGTTTTCTGTGCTTTCTTCAATAGGTTCTTTGTATTCTTCTTCTTCTATAGTTTCTTTTATGGATTTCTTGAAAGCCATGTTTTCGTTGAATGTTACATCTCTGTTGACTTCGATCTTATGTTGTTCTGGAATATATATTCTATAAGCCTTGGATGAATCACTATATCCCATGAATATTCCCTTCTTTCTTGAGGGTTCTAGTTTATTCCTTTTGTCCTTGGGAATGTTAGAGTAAGCCAGACATCCAAATATTCTTAGGTTTTCCACGTTAGGTTTCTTACCTGAGAAGGCTTCTTCTGGTGTCATTTCCTTCAAAATATGATGAGGACTTCTGTTATGCACATATATTGTTGTCATTGCTGCTTCTCCCCATAAGAACATGGATAGACCTTGATCATTTAGTAAGGATTTTATGATTTCTTCAATAGATATGTTCTTTCTTTTTGCTACACCATTTTGTTGAGGGTTATGAGGAACAATCAGCTCCCTCCTAATCCCTGTCAATTTGCAGAATGCAACGAATTCCTTTGATGTGTATTATCCACCCTTATCCGTTCTTAGCGTCTTGATCTTCTTATTTGTGAGGTTTTCCATCTCTGCTTTGAATTCTTGAAACTTGTTGAATACTTCAGCTTTTGTCTTTAGTAGGTATAACCAAGTATTTATTGAATAGTCGTCTATAAATATTACGTAGTAAGAAGATCCTCCTAGAGATTTTATTGGCATCGGATCGCAAACATATGAGTGTATCAGATCTAGAATCTCCTTAGATCTGTTATTGTTGCTTGGGAATGGTTTCTGAATATTCTTCCCAAGAACACATCCTTTGCAGATTCCTTCATGTGTAGACTGCAACTCTGGTATTCCTTCAACCACTATTTTGAGAAAAGGTAATGCTTGATAGTTAATGTGAGTGTACCTTCTGTGCCAAATCTCATTGGGATTGACTTCATCATGTACGAGAGCTTCTTCATTTTGTTCTAGTAGGCTATATATATTTCCTTCACGACTTCCAATAACCCTAGTGTTCTCTATGCTGGAGTCTTTATGCCAAGATAATACTTTTCCATCTATGAAGGCTATTTTGTTTCCTTTGTCTTCTAGGAAGGATATGGATACAAGATTCTTTTCTAAACCAGGTACATATAAAACATTGCTTAAGTGAACATAGTTACCTGTTTTCATTTTGATGGAGGCTTGTCCAAATCCTTCCACGAGGTAAGTGGTTTTGTCTCCAAGCTCTACCTTGTATGAGGTCTTCTTCTCATTTAGATTTGAGAGTCTTTCTTGATCTCCCGTCATGTGCCTAGAAGCTCCGCTATCGATTATCCACATGTCATCTTCAATCGTTCCAGTGAGTGCTGAGTAGTGTAGAAGACTGATTATTTTACTCATGTCTTCGGTTGATTAGTAACAGGTCATGCCTTGATCCAAAACTTCAACTTCATCATTTATGTCTTCTGAGAGAGCCAAAAAGTGCATTGATTTAGGGTGCATATGAATATATTCTCTTTGAGAGAGATGCTCCATCACAGGGTGTCAGATCTGAGATTTAGGGTTTCTGCAACTGCTCCTGCTAGTAACCCTAGTGACAGTGTCTTGTAAGCTGCTTTTGCTAGTAACCTTAGCAACAGTGTCTTGGAAGCCCCTTCTGCTAGTAACCCTAGCGACAGTTCCTCAGCGAGGTCAATATCCTAGCGGCTATGTTTCCTTCCAGTGTTTAGACTGAATGAAGGAGGTGTGGGCCCATAACCTGTTAGAATATGAAGGATTGTGCTCATTTTACCATTGACAATACCCTTGTCACCCAACCATAGGCTGAATCCACCCTCCGAGCACCTTGAACTTGATAGAGAAAAGAATCCTGGTAGAAATCCAATAACCAAGAGAGGCTAATGCACCAAGCAAGAAGTAACCAAGCTGATCATATAGTCTCACCCAAAAACTGGCGCAACACCTTCCCTGGGACTTGCATACAAAACAACTGGACTACAGTGCACAAAAACTGCTCTCTGCAATTATGAGAAGTGTGTCAAATGAAACCCCGAATATCCGATGGAATGAACCCCGATGGCTCCCTGCTCCTCGACACATGCCCCTCAGATCGAACAGCTCCAACCGTCGTCGGGAAATCACGGATTGCGATTCCTACTTGCTCGAGTCTCTTGTCTCCGGAAACCCCGATTCTCTGATTCCCGACTCTTCGGGATCTCTTGCCACATGTCCCTGCTGATGGACGATTCTGAGCACCCATCGGGATTTCTCAACTTGCGAAGTATCGATTCCTACGACCTCGAGAATCCCAAATTCTCGATGGCCGATATCCCGATGCTCTGTCGGGAATTCTCCCTTCCTGTTCACGGGGTTAACTTTCCCACAGCTCCAGCAGATCTAACGGCTGACGGGATTCCTGCTCCGATATGATGGCCCAAATCTGTTCTTCTGTGCGCTCCTCCTCCCGAGGATAACCCATGCCCAATATTTCCTGATCTAGCGGCTGCTGGGATTTGTCTGCGAGATCCGACGGCTGTCAGTCGCTCCTTCTATCAGCTCCTCCTAAACTCCTCCTAGACGTAGACTCATCGACGGTCCATATATGCTTTGCTTTTGATCTGACGGCTGACACTGCTCCTCCTGAGCTTTTACGCTTTCCTCCTAGACTTGGAAGAATTTTTATTTCTACAAGGACTCATTCTTGGCTTCTTTCTCCAATGAGCTCCCGAACCGTGAATTTCACCATGCGTATAAAACGTTGACTCCTCCTAAGTTTTCCCTTGTTTGAATCCTCAAAGGACTCTTTTGACTCCTATACCTCTGTGAACTCCTCGCGCGCAAAGCGCTATTTGTCCTGAGCTTCTACGAGTACTCAGACCCCTTGGGGAGTTTTGTTTTCCTTCCTTCTCCCACAGATAGAGAATGAAATGGATGTCGTCCTGGCTCCTTTTGTCTCCAGCAACCTCTGGCTGAGTTTTCGGGTGTTCAGTAGCCCTGTGAGAATTTCCTCAATGGATTCTTCCTCTAATAGCAGAACTCAAAGAGTTCTCTTCTATTGTGCCTGTCTGCACACTAACTCAAATGCCCACCTGGCAGAGTTCCCTTTCCTCCACAGAACACTTAACAGTTCTGCCTTCTTTCGTGTACTCCTTGCACTTGCTCGATGCCCTCCTAGAAGAGCTCTTCTGAATTCTATCTTCAAAATCTCAATAGAGTTCTTCTCCAACGCAACTCGTGCGTATGCTGAAGGCCCACTTAGCAGAGCTCCTACAGAATCCTCAGTGATCCTGTCTACAACTGTGTCTCAGCTACACAGCCTTGCCTCCTGAGGTGTTCAGCAACCTCACAGGTCTTCTTCCTGAGTTGTTGACTTCAGTCCTGTGCCTCAGCATGTCTCTGTATGACTCCTCAGAGTTCAGAAGTGCATCCTCCTGTGCACGGCTATCAGAACCTCAACGTTCTGTCATACCCTCCTAGCATGAAGCCTCAAAGAACCTCAACCTAAAATCAAACACAACTCTCTGCAAACATATAACCATAGAATACATTCACAGAATAAAAGGAACACATACAGATATCCACATAACACAAAAAATGCAGGAAAAATTGCTCTGTCATATATTAGTGAATGGAAACAATGCCTGTATCTTTACAATGGTGTTCCTGAGTTCTCTCTAGCTCCTCTCCTCTACACTTGACTCACTCAAAATGAGATCTGAAAATGTCTTTTACCTGAGGGGCTCTTAGCGCTTCCCTCCAGGTTCACCTACCCTATTAATTACAATTAATGGATGTCTAGTCCAGTGTATGGATCTAGATCTCAGCCATGACACACATTAAATGCCTATCTTATCTATGGCCTATGCAAAGGCATGGCTTCTATGGCTCAATAGCCTAAGACATTTAATTACATTCAATTCAAAATTTAAAATGAGGATGCGCCTCCCTTTCAGCACCTGAATGCATGCGCGCTGATGTGGCTGGATGGTTGGCTGGCTACATGGAGAGATGCTCCTGCATCATACTCCACAGCTGCAAAAATCATGAGCTCCTTCTCATGAGCTTCCCCTGTAGCTGTTTGGTAATCCTCCTGGATCCCAAATAAGTCTTTGGAGCTTCCCATCTGCTCCATTCTGCTGCTTCTGCTGCACTATTGTTGCTACTGGTTCTTTCCTTCTGCCCAGCTCCTCCTTGCTGGCAATTTGTGCTGACTTCAACATCAGCTGCATGATCTCCATGATCACCTTATCCAGTTTCTCCCATGGCTGGTCCTGTTCTTGCAGTCTCCTCAACTGCAAAAATTTTTGGCCATTGGGAAGATCGCTATGATCCCCCATACCTCCTTCATCCGTTTCCAACTTCACCTATTGGATGTGCACGCCCTGCACTTTTACCCTTTCTTCCAAGGCTTCAATTTGTTCCCATAGATCAGCAAAACATATGCTGTCCGTGTCTTCTTCATCTGCTGCTGCAAGCTCTCGTGCTGCAGTGTTTTGAGCTTCTCGGCTGAAAATATCGAGCCATTCCTCAAAATGCTCATCATCCTTTTCTGCTCCTTCGGCTGTCAGCTCCAATGCTACAACGCTCTTAGCTTCCTGGCTGAATGTTTTGAGACATTCCACCGAATGTTCATTCTCTTCTTTCATTTCTGCTTGGGCAGATTTTAAAGTCTGCTCCAATTCCTCCTCGACAGTCATCATCAGCTCAAAATTCCTTTTGTCAGTCACAACTGACTGCTCCCTTGTTGTTGTTGTATCATCGGGAACACAATTTTCTGCCTCCTCATGGGTAGATGGTAAGAATATTGAAATTCCCCCAATCATCAGAATATCATTCTGATCTTCATCCTCTGTCAGCTGCACTTGCTGATCTAAACTCACCTCTGAGTTTATGAGACTCTCGGATAGTCTCATCTGCTCATCCCTTCCCACCTGGCAATATGGGATGCTTCTGTTGCTAACTTGGTAGACCATGAGATCAACCGATCTCATCTTCATCAACACTCCTTGCTGAACTGAACTCTTCTCTGAGTCCATGAGACCTTCAGACAGTCTCGAATTTTCATTTCTGCCCACCTGGCAGTTTGACACACTTTCGTTGTCCTCCTGGCAGTCTGCGATGCTTCCACCACCCTCCTGGCAGTCTTCGAGATCCTCATATGATCTCCTTTCATTGCCCAACTGGCAATGTGAAATTCCCTGGCTGTCCCCATGACAGTCTGGGAGATCCTCAACTGATCTCAATTCGTTGGCCTCATGGAAAACTGGAATTTCTATTCTGCCCTCCTGGCAGTCTTTGAGATCCTCAGATGATCCCAATTTATCTTTTGTTCCCTTGCCCATCTGGAAATATGGAAACTCTCCACTGTGCTCCTGGCAGTCTATGAGACCCCACAACGATCTCTGATCATTCTCCTCACCGAGAATGTCTCCAATCTCTGGTTCATAGATGTAAACCATTTCTTCCTCCTTGGTGGCCTTGAGGTTTTCAACATACCTCAGCCATGTTCTCAACAGCCTACGCTGTCTCATGACCATCAACTGCTTGATTGGCCAACCTGCCTTCGGCTTCTGTATGGGCCACTCATGCACCCATCTCAGCTTCTTATTCTGCCGCATCTTCATTTCGATCTCCTCCATCTCCCACTTTATATCAGCGAGCTCTTTATCCATTTCTGCTGCACTTATCAGCTTTGGGTTCTTCTTTTCAGCATGCCTACGGCCTTCAGTAGCCATTTTTCTATGTTTATCTGCCTCCCTGGTAGATATGATTTTGTCACTCCCCATATTGAGTGTGTCCAGCTTCATCCTTACAGTCCTGCTGACTGTATTTTTGATCGTCGCCTACCTACAAACAATCATTCTCACAGAGTCCTCGGTAACTCTGTCTTCCTCTGCCTCGCCTTTTCTTCTACCTCTCTGATACCACTTTGACGCATGTATCAGAGTGCTCTTTATCTCTTGCCTCTCTTGCCTGAAATATACAAGCAAGATTCTAGCTCTGATACCACTTTGACGCATGTATCAGAGTGCTCTTTATCTCCTGCCTCTCTTGCCTGAAATATACAAGCAAGATTCTAGCTCTGATACCACTTTGACGCAAACGACCACCCCATGCACGTTCTCTCTCACCAAGACCTTCTCTTTCAGTAGCCCAAAGAGATAAATTTCTTCTTCTAATCCCTTATCGGGACTCTTTCACACCCACATAATATTCTCCTTATGATCTTCCCTTGTGCTATCGGGAAGTCGGACTTCGTGCGATCAATCGCGAGTCTGGAACTCATGGAATTGGGTCGTGTAAATTCCCGAAACCCGATGACTATTCGCCCACGGCTCT
Source organism: Picea engelmannii (assembly GCA_009831015.1). Taxonomy (NCBI): domain Eukaryota; kingdom Viridiplantae; phylum Streptophyta; class Pinopsida; order Pinales; family Pinaceae; genus Picea; species Picea engelmannii. Next base: position 155,575 of record ML787040.1, read on the forward strand.
CTGCTTCTTATCGGGAATTACCCCGTCGGGAAATCGATATATATGAGGTCACAAATTACTCCCCTCACAAATCCCCGATTCTCGATCTACCGATGCCACCTGTCGTCGTCTCCCTACAAGGGTTTGCCTTCTGACGCCTGTCCTCCACTACGTCCTTAACTCCGTCGGGAAATCGCGTATAGGAATATTTCGATTCCAAATGCGCTGGTTCATAGAACCTCCAAAGTTCCGAGCCCCGATGCCCGATGGCACCTGTCCTCCTCGTCACCGTTCTCTTCTCCACTCTATCGGGTATCGTGAAATCGTGATTTCAACCTGCACAAGTTTCTTGTCACGGGAAACCCCGAATATCCGATGGACTGAACCCCGATGGCTCCCTGCTCCTCGACACGTGCCCCTCAAATCGAACGGCTCCAACCATCGTCGGGAAATCACGGATCACGATTCCTACTTTCTCGAGTCTCTTGTCTCCGAAAACCCCGATTCTCCGATTCCTAACTCTTTGGGATCTCTTACCACGTGTCCCTGCTGATGGATGGTTTTGAGAACCCGTCGGGATTTCGCAACTTGGGAAGTATCGATTCTTGCGACCTCGAGAATCCCGAATTCCCAATGGCCGATAGCCCGATGCCCTGTCGGAACTTCTCCCTTCCTGTTCATGGGGTTAACTTTCCCTCAGCTCCCACAGATCTGATGGCTGATGGGATTCCTACTCCGATCTGACGGCCCAGATCTTTTCTTATGTGCGCTCCTCCTCCCGAGGCTAACCCGTGTGCAATATTTCCTGATCTAACGACTATCGGGATTTCTCTGTGAGATCCGATGGGTGTCAGTCACTCCTTCTGTCGGCTCCTCCTGAACTCCTCCTGGATGTAGACTCTTCGATGGTCCAGATCTGCTTTGCTGTCGATCTGACGACTGACACTGCTCCTCCTGAGCTTTTACGCTTTCCTCCCAGACTTGGAAGAATTTTTATTTCTCCAAGGACTCAGTCTTGGCTTCTTTCTCCAATGAGCTCCCGAACCGTGAATTTCACCATGCGTATAAAGCGCCGACTCCTCCTAAGTTTTCCCTTCTTTGAATCCTCAAAGGACTCTTTTGACTCTTGCGCCTCAGTGAAGTCCTCGCGCGCAAAGCGCTATTTGTCCTGAGCTTCTACGAGTACTCAGACCCCTTGGGGAGTTTTGTCTTCCTTCCTTCTCCCACAAATAGAGAATGAAATGGATGTCATCCTGGCTCCTTTTGTCTCCAGCAACCTCTGGCTGAGTTTTCGGGTGTTCAGTAACCCTGTGAGAATTTCCTCAATGGATTCTTCCTCTGATAGTAGAACTCAAAGAGTTATCTTCTGTTGTGCCTATCTGCACACTAACTCAAATGCCCACCTAGCAGAGTTCCCTTTCCTCCACAGAACACTCAACGGTTCTGCCTTCTTTCGTGTACTTCTTGCACTTGCTCGATGCCCTCCTGGCAGAGCTCTTCTGACTTCTATATTCAAACTCTCAACAGAGTTCTTATCCAATGAAACCCGTTCATATGCTCAAGGCCCACTTAGCAGAGCTCCTACAGAATCCTCAGTGATCCTGTCTGCAACTTTGCCTCAGCAACACAGCCTTGCCTCCTGAGATGTTCAACAACCTCATAGGTCTTCTTCCTGAGTTGTTGACTTCAGTCCTATGCCTCAACACGTCTCTGTCTGACTCCTCAGAGTTCAGAAGTGCATCCTCCTGTGCACGGCTATCAAAACCTCAACGTTATGTCATACCCTCCTAGCATGAAGCCTCAAAGACCCTCAACCTGAAATCAAACAAAACTCTCTGCAAACATACAACCATAGCATACATTCACAGAATAAAAGGAACACATACAGATATCCACATAAAAGAGAAAATGCAGGGAAAACTGCTCTGTCATATATTAGTGAATGGCAACAATGCCTGTATCTTTACAATGGTGTTCCTGAGTTCTCTCTAGCTCCTCTCCTCAACACTTGACTCACTCAAAATGAGATCTGAAAATCTCTTTTACCTGAGGGGATCTTAGCGCTTCCCTCCAGATTCACCTACCCTATCAATTACAATTAATGGTTGTCTAGTCCAGCGTAGGGATCTAGATCTCAGCCATGACACACATTAACTGCCTATCTTATCTATGGCCTACGCAAAGGCATGGCTTCTATGGATCAACATCCTAAGACATTTAATTACATTCAATTCGAAATTTAAAATGAGGCTGCGCCTCCCTTTCAACACATGAATGCATGCGCGCTGATGTGGCTGGTTGGCTGGTTGGCTACATGGAGAGATGCTCTTGCATCATATGGTATCGAAGAGATATTTATGGTTGATTGATCATTGGATGAGGCGCATGTGCTAATTTATAGTTCACAAATTCATCGAGTCGTGAGAGCAATGGGTTGGGTTGAATGACATGTAAGCATGTAGATGGTTTCTTCACCTTGGTGGTCTCATAGCCCAACTTGGGGGTGGCATCTACACTAGACGACTATGGTTGGGTAATGAATTGTTTTTATGCAGTGAGTTTCTTGGACCATCTCTTGTTAAAAAACAAGTGTTCTCTCTTTTAATAATTCTGCAATTTTATTATATTCTCCATCATGACAATGACGTTGTATTCATGCAAGCTATGTGTATGTGAATGTGCTTAGTGTTGAACATGGGCATGGTTTCCCTGAAATCATTAATAATTTGTTTAATTGTTTCCCCTGCATTTTAATAATGCATCTATGTATGCATTTGAATTCTTCTAAGCCTTACTAGTACCCAAATATAATATTATGGAAAATGGGTTTGTTAGCAACATGGAATGTTAATGCAATGAAGTGGGTTTTCCTTCTATCGTGGATAAGTTCATTGATGGGGAACCAAATTAAGTGTGTGGGTTAAGTGCATCAATTAGCTACATTGTTAAATTGTGTGACTTAAGTGCATCAATTAGCTACATTGGTCAATTGTGTGGGTTAAGTCCATTAGGATATTTGGGTGGCTTAGAATAATGGTTTTGGGTTAGTGCCTTAGTGGCCAAGTTTGGAATTAGGAGTAATTATCACATTAGGGGTGCAATTTCTTGGGTTGATGTGATAGCTACATCCACTCTTAATCCAACACTAACATTAATAGTGGTTATTTGTGTGCTCTAGTTGCATGCATATGGTGCATGGGTTGGGTGTGTGGGTAGGTGCATAAATTAGGTGTATGGATTATAATTGTAACTTGTTTCTAGATTAGTATGTTGATGGATTTAGTGCATGGGTTAGCTACACATGTCAAATATGTAGTGCCATACATCACAATGTTGATGTCAATAAAAAATCCCAATTGGAGATATGATAAAATCCAAGCTTTCCAACAAACTATGCCAAGGGGAGAGGACCAACACAATGCTAAGACAACCCCATGCATACAACTTCTAAGAGATAATGGCATAGAATAGTTAGAATGACTAGGGTGGATAACTAAGTGAATTATGTTGTTTTTCATCCATCAAATGATCAAGTGCCCCATGGTAATTTCTCTTTAAGAGACCCAAATGAGTGGAAATGAGTTTCCACCCATAGGTTCGACGACCAAAGCCAACAACACAATAATAATTAGTTCAAGAGAGAACCAATTGATGGCGGGACAACATTGGAAGGGATAAGACACAGGATCAACATAGAGGAGGACGATTTTTCTCGTGAATGACACAAGTTCCCAAGGAATGTGATTGCATTTCAAGTACAATGCCCAACTATAACCCATCATGGGTTGTAATTTCCCACTGAGACATCATGGGTGTGAATTAACTTGGCATGTAGTTGGGTTTCATGAGGGTAAATTAATTTTGAGTGTACTTTCACTTTCTCCCTAATCGCAATGATTTGCAACAACGAAGACGTGTTATTGTCACAGTATCCATTAAGGCATTCTAAACAATGCGACATCACCCCAACACCATCGATAATTGTCCAACAATTGGCTTTTTCCGTAGTACCACATGAATTATACCTTACACCAAAATCATTTTTATTTGTTTGATGGGATATTTGTCTAGGGTTATGAGTGTATCGACCTTGCCACTACTCTCGATGTTTCTAATGTGGACTCTACTCCAGTGTCATGATATAAAACTTGTGATTGTGGGGTATTGACACTTGTTCTTGGTGAAATAATATATTAACACTTGTCGGGGTATTGACACTTGTCCTAGATTATTATTATTATTATTATTATTATTATTATTATTATAGTATATATCAATTATATTAAATAATATATATTTGATATATATTAATTATATTAAAAAGAATAATAATAAAAAAAAACCATAAAAAACAAAAAAAATAACAAATTTCAAACAAAATAACAAAAAAAAAACAAATTTCGAATTGCATAATGAGCCCGCACCCATTCACACACAACAACACTAGAGAGAATCCCCCTGAAACCGCGCCATTCTATCCCAGTGAGAAGGAGGATATCAGGTGTGAGAGGGAGGATACAACCCCGTGCAGTGGTGAAAAACCCTCGAAACCCGGCCGCCATTCAATCGAGCCCAATGAGAGGGAGGAGAGAACCCTTGCGCAGTGGATATAGGGAGGCCCTACACCTACACAACGAATTGTGATGGTCTAGTCCATCACACTTGATCAAGTGACACTGAGACTAAGGGTGAGGGCGAGGATGGTGAGTACCTCTGCACACTAGAATTTACATTGCTAATTCTAGATTAGTATTTTTTTTTTACAAGTTTGGTTAGTTCCATGTTTGTGTTGGAAGGAGAAGGAAATATTTCCTTCGTATCCCTTGCCCATACACCCTAAGAATTGGATTGCCTACGCCTTCTTCTCCCCTGCCCATACGCCCTAAGAATTGTTTTTATGGAATATTTAGGTCCCTAAGAATTGGATTACCTACGCCTTCTTCTCCCCTTCCCATATGCCCTATCGAGCAATGAATTGTTTTTATGCAATATTTAGATCCCTTCAAGAGTGATTTCACTTATGTCCACTGGTAAAAAGATTGGAAGAATCAGGATGATGCATAAACCAATCATTAGTTTCTTCCAAGATAGGTGAGAGGGATGTTTTTACACTTCTATGGGTAACACACAATATCTTTATGATGTGCTATAGTGAGGATGTGCACCTACATTTTCTGAATAGGGTCCAAAAAATAGAAATCCAAATTTGTCTTAGTATTGGAGGGAACTTGTGAAGCAATTGATGAAGTGAAGAGGGACAAAAAACACTCTTAAGCCTTTAAAATATTGATTAAGAATTATAGTTAGTGCGTGAAAGTGAAGTATTTGTGCATGCATACAAGACTAGACTATGTTGTTAGCTGACAATTAGATAAAGGAGTAGCGTAGTAGTAGATATCTCTGGCTCAAGTGGTGGAAATCCCTCGTGGTTTATCGAGCAATTGCACGTAGATTATTTTGTCATTCCTTAACCCACATTTTTCCAATAAGTGAAATGAATTAGTGAAGAATTATTATATTAGATATAGGCACTGTATCCAAGAATAAAACTAGTCATTTGGTTTAGCTAGCAAAATTGTGCTAGATCTATGCATAAATTCAAAATAGAACATTAGATCTAGTCAAATAGATTCAATTCAAATTGAATTTTTGAAAGAATACGCCCTATGGCATCATGTAACTTAAGGGATACCTTTGACCCTAATTATTTAAAATCTAACAAGGTATTGACATTTTCCAAAAGCTTCTTGTCCATATGGACTCTCATTTCCATCTAGGTTCTAGTCTTCTTAATGACATCCCAATTCCTCATATACATTTTTTCTTTCAATGTTGGATATTTTAGGGATTTCTCAAGGTATTTCAATGATGAGATGATGATGTCATTCTCTAACTATATATCTTAATATATATTCAATAATAACAGAAGAAGGATCGACATATATAGACTTACCTTTTAATGAAGAGGGATTATGGCTCTTCCTACTCTCATTTTGAGATCAATTGTGAGCTTGGCAATGACTTTTATTCACTCTTCAACTTCTTCCTCATTGTTGGGTGTATATTTCTTAGGGAAAGTTTACCTAAGGTGACCATACATATGAAGGATGGAGCACCAAAAAGGAATCTTAACATTGTCTATCTCCTGACAATAAGAACAATTCCCCAACTGGATATCAATTCCTTCAAGCAATCCATCTCCCAAGTTCATTTCCACAAAAATATTAGACATTGAGGTCTTGTCTAGGAAGCATGTTTTCTCGTCAATATACAACATTGATCAAACTAGGAGGTCATCCATCAAACTATGTGACACATGCCTCCAAATGCACAAACAAGTTGACCACTCCAATATTTGTAACGTGACATGGAATGAGAGGTCCATGTGCATGAAGAATATCCCCAAACTGCCTATGCCATTTTGACCAATGCCTTGAGAGTTGTAAGATTGCATTGAGAGTTGTGAACGAACTTAGGAGTTGTAAAGATACCTTGGGAGTTGTGAAAATTACAAATGTCATAATGAAGCCCATGCAATGTCCACTTAGCCACAATGTCCATTCACCATTAATCTGACCAATATGTAATCGTGGCCTTTGAATAATGGATTCTCCCATTTGTCCTTTTGGATGGAGTGTGTTAAGGTCCTAACCCACACATAGGTAGATCAATGTATTCAGATGTAATAAAGGTCAATATTAATAAGGCATTTTAATAAAATAGAATAAGGCAGATGTAAGAAGACATAATAGAAGATTCCGCTTCTAGAAGGATCTTCCTCTAGATGCTTCTCTTAATAGACATATTTAGTATAAATAAGGGTAGAGGGTATGAGAACCCTAGCTTGGAGATTATTGTAACAGAGCACTGCTCGATTGGAGGTTGCCCCCTCGAAGAGGCCTATGAACATTGCTTTCTGAATCAAAGTGTTATTTCTATTACTATTGTTCTATCATTTCTATGTATTGTGAATATTATGTTGGATATTTTACTGTTATTCTGCCATTTCTAGCATTTTATTTTAATTCTGCATATTTTATATATCTGGTATCTTGCAAGTGGTATCAGATCACTTTCCTTGGCAGAAATTGTGGGTATTTTTTTTCCAGGGTAGAGACATATTCTGACATCTTTAAGCCACATAGATCTGTCGTTACGCGCATAAACCCGTGGTTGAGGGATTCATACACATAGGAAATACACGTGGTTCTTAAGCACACATCTTTTGGCCACCCTTGTAACCCCTGTTGGTACCCCTTTGAGTGGTAGCGCATCAGACAACACCTGTGTACGGATCGACCTAGATTTCCTGAAGCCCTCTTTAGATAAACCCATCGGCCGCGAGACTACTATATTGTCACCGAGAACATCACTCGGGAAGATACTCTCTAGTACCTGGGTAGTCGGGTAGTACGGCTAAGGGTACGGTCTATCCTCCTTAGTTAGTGCCCTGAGATATTGGGCCAATTACTACTATTGGACCTCGCACGTATATCAGAGAGCTATAGCATAGGGAAAACCCTTGTCTGTAGAGCCCTTGAATACCTAACCCTTGGGGAACATAAACATAAACATAAACAAATTAAACCAGCGAGATCTATTGCCACGCATCTGTGTTTGGGTTGCTAAGTAAATACACATTTCTCTCTGGTTCATAATTTGGGGATTTCAGCACTACAACATTCTTCAGACCAAAGTATAACCCCACAGCTGTAAAAAAAAAAAAAAAAGTCTGGAACTTTTTTCACCATTACTTGAGACCTATTCCATTAGATTCATCTCTTCTCCC